>OX381713.1:7190698-7296198 GCA_947462335.1 Harmothoe impar
CTTACCCAGCTGCACACTGGGTGCTATACCAGCATCTAGTACTGGTTCCCTTCCATGCCCTCCCTACCCTGCCATTACTCTGCCTTTCCCCTATCCTTTCCTTGCCCTACTCGTCCTGCCCTTCATTAGGCCAAAGAAAAGGTGTGTTTCAGGCAACATGGTCCAAAAACTTAGGGTAGGTAGGTCAGATTTTTATTTATTTATCTATTTTTTTTTAATGTTGGAGGTACCTTGAATGAGTCGTGAACTGCCATATCGACTCGCGGGTCATCAAGACGAATCACCGGTTCTTACTATAACTAGGAATATCATGAAATTATTGGACATTCTTGTTAATGAGCAATTTCCTGAGGCTGGACAGTTAATTAGGCATGTGATCTGTTCTTCCTGACCAAAGAATTCCTAAAATTTCCGAAAAAATATGAATATTTTGCCCCAAAAAAAATTATTCTCCAAAATCGGAAAAAAATGCTAGGGTCAGCCCTTTTTTGAAACTAGGGTCGGGTTGCCTGAAACACACCTATTTTTGGCCTTACCTAGCCGTTTTATTTTATCAGAGGTTTTTTTGTAGATTGATCGAGCTCCGGGACTGAGGTTCTCTGAAGTGGCCTATTAGTATTATACAGGTGTCTCCCCTGTCTGCGTTCCTGCTTCCCTGACTGCCCCTCCCCTATCCTATCCACCCCTGCCTCCTTGCCTCTCTGCCTCCGTCCAGCCCGCCTGCCTACCTGCCTGCCACCTGCCTGCCTTCCCCATGCCTCCCTCCCTCCCTCTCTTTGGCCCATCCCTGGCGCCCTGCCTCCGTCTATATCCCTGCCTCCCTGCCTGCCTGCCTCGCTCCCTCCTGGCCCCTCCCCTGCCCTCTTCACTCCTCCCTCCCTGCTCCCCCCTCCCACTCCATGACTGGACAGTTCCCTGACTGTACTGCTGTGCGGTGCCTCCTTCTCTAGCTCCCGGTCGGGCGTGCCGTTATTATTCTGGTATGAACGATCACTATCTGTCTGTCCTCCATGCTGACCTGCCGCCTTCCGGGGTGGGGGTACTCCCCCAGACCTGGGATGTGGGGGGCTGAGTTAAGAGGTATAAGAGGGGATTCAACCCTTTAAGGACGTCATCATGCCTTAATGCATCATGCCCTTGGTCGTCATGATGCATGAATTCAGCCTGACGAGTAACTCGCCAGGGTTGCATGAATGCATCATGCCGATCCTATACGGCATTGAGGCACTAGGTTTGGCATGATGCACCAATGCCACATTGGTGAGTTACTCGCTGGGTCTCCATTGGTGCATCATGACGACAAATGTCATCTTTTAGCGACATGCCGTCCTTAAAGGGTTAACCCTACTCTTAAGGGAACCATATTAAACGGGGTTAGGACAATGCCGACCCTACAGGTTTGATATCATCCTGAGGGATCGGCATGATATACTAAAGTAGTTCTGGCGAGTTAATCACCAGGGATGCATTTATGCATTATGAGAAGAAAGGTCATGATGCAGTAAAGCACATGCTGTCTCATCGTCCATCTTATCAATTGATAGGTACATCTACTGTAAACGTATTAATTTTCGCTCAGTACATATTTTCGCGTTTTTCGCGCACATGCTTAAGTGCGCGAAATTATGATGTGCGCGAAAATTATGCCAAGGAAATTAGCTTTCCAATGATGTGTAGCACTATATATTGTTATTTGTATCTATAATGATAATGACTCAATAAGTAGCATGGATAAAAGTGTGTCTTTTTTCCTTCCTTGGTGATATGACCCACCACGATGGCAATAAGTATTTCCTTCCATTTTGTAATTAACAGGCCGTGGAGATTGCATAGCCATAGAATGTTTACAAAACATAACCCATGGCCATCCCTCCCTTGTGCATTACATTTACAGTCTGTATGATATATGTAGGATCACACTCTTTGGGCTCTAATATCCTTAATAATTATCCGATTTACAAACCGTAAAAAATGGCATGTAGCTAAATATGCAATGCTTACAGGTGCGCGAAAATATGATTGCGCGAACATGTCTTTCTATGGTAGATGCGCGAAAATTTAGCTGCGCGAAAATATATACGTTTACAGTAATTGATAAATAAGTAACTTAGAAGTTCAATATTAATCAAATACACTCATTTACTTAGAATAATAGACAGCATCTGATTATTTCAAAACTATAATTTAGTTACCTAAATCCAGGCACCCAATTAAAGCTGTTTGATACCCTTCCCTCTCACCACACACCCCTCTTTAGCACGGCGTCTTGCCTGGCACCAGACTATACCACTCTAACAAGACACACTAAGTAGGCCGCCATCTTGTCCCCCTTACCCACTATCTCTGTTGGTTCCCATAGAATACCCCGCACCCAATGTCATGTTAACACTGTGCCTCTACATAGGTAAAAATTGACACGGGCAACACAGCGACACTGCCCTTTATGGCCCTTTTAAAAATCGACGGACCCAGGAATATCAGGGATAAAAATCGACCCATAGGGATTTTTCTCTATGTTCCTATATACCTAAAAATCGACACAATGACACAGTCCTTCTGCTAAAAATCGACACGGCGACATGGTCAACATTGTGGGTATACCCATGTAGAGGCACAATACTCCCCCTCCCCCATGCTCTTTGTTATTTCTGTCTCAGTACTCGTCAGAAGGATCCAGACATAATTATGTGACCTTGTCTTCAGAATACTACAACAATATATGATTGATTTTATATTCAGGATATTATCAACAATTATTTACATTATGTATCTGTTCAGTTCAACTGGTGAACGACGACAGCGTTTCCTTACCTATGATGATGTCTGTACAAAGTCAATAAGAAAGAATGAAATATTCTACTCGGTATAATCAGAAATTAAGTACCAATCAATCAATCGATCAATGAAACCAGCAGATTAAGTAGCAGATTTTAGTTCCCTCCTCCCCCGCTGCCCGGGACAGCGCTGTAGTCGGCCCACTCTGCCCCTATAGCCCCCTCCACCACCAGAGGGCAGTGCCTCTTATCGCCATGACCCCTGAAGGTCACCGGGCCAGGGGTCAGGCCGCCATGATGGATGGCTATGATCACGTGACGGCGGGGAGCAGGGGCTGCCGGGAAATTATACAATTCAAACGTCATTAAGCCGTGTTTTCCAAATGGGCCTACCCTAAGCTGCTTGTCCCGCGGGGGTCTCCGATTGTCCTCCAGGGGCGTCAACAGATGGCTTCCGGTGACGGGGAGCTCCGATAGAGGGCGCCGATAACGCTCATCAATCCACGAGTAGACGGGCTCCACGCCCCACACCACGGGCGGATTTTTTTTTGTACTTTATATTATTCAGTTTTTTATACTCTATATTATCATGTCTCATACTTTGTATCATTTTGTTTTATATTTTATATAATTCTGTTTCCTACTTATAGTATTCTGCTTTCTACTCTATATTGTGCTGTCCTATACTTTATATTATTTTGTTTTATAATTTATATCATTCTGTTCTATACTTTTATTATTCTCTTTCATACTTTATGGTCAAAGGGGTAGACTATTATGTATCTTCCTGTTATACATCGTCTTCTAGGCTGTTCCACATATCTGGCAGAAGTTATACACTGTAAATCGTGAAACCAAAAAAAAACACGTCCTTGTGTACTGTAAACCAACAGCATATTCAACTGCCCATGTATATTGATGCCGTAATATATACTGCAAAACTACAGTAGATTCTACTGCTCAGCTACATTGACTTCTAACAGTGTACGAACAATAGATGTTCCTTTCCTTTTGTGGCACAGTTTGTATTAATAGTTGGGTGTATTGTTTGTTGTTAAAACATGCATAAACACACGGAAGGTGATACATTGCTTCCTTGTTATTTATCCAACAAAATATATAACCTCATAAATAACAGAATAACCTTCCTGGAAAAGGCAGCGTGCAAGTCTAACTTAGCACACCGAGTGTGTAATAGACCCGGTAGCAGGAAAAAGACACAGTTAGCAGCGGACAAACGGAACGACGCCGGCACTTAATCACACGGGGTGCTGTTTAATCCTGTCTGGGCTACAGAGTGCTTTTATGCATCATGCCCTTTGCCGGCATGATGCATGAATGCAGCTCTGGTGAGTGTACTCAAGAGGGCTGCCTTCATGCATCATGCTGACCCTTAGGGAATGTATCACCCCTGTTGGGTCCTCATGATGCATTCATGCAGGATGGGGAAGCTATGTGTCAAGGTTGCATTCACGCATCAGGAGGTTAAAGGGCGTGATGTATTAATGATTTGTGCTGTCCTTGAGGTGTTAAAGTTGGTATATCCGATTTTTAATAAAATTTTAAATCTTACATAAATATGTTCCAAATACTGTAAAAATGTATTATTTATGGGCTGGGACAAATTGAAATGCTGTCCAAGGGCAGTTACAACTCAGAAATTGAATAGATAGTGTCTAATTATGGGCCTTTTTAGTATATTTTCAATGGAGGAGTGCATGATTTTATTCAAAAATTACCATATATTGAGTACCGGTAATGAAATCATTATAAGAGAAAACTATTTTTGTCCCTCAGACCGGATATACTCACTTTAATCCTGAAAGTGCATTAACTTGTTTTAATACAATTGTCCTCGCTGAGGCGCCGGTGCAGATTTGACTTTCCACTATGTCTAAGTACTACACCTACTAATACGTTATAAACTGGTGATATCTATCGAACCGCCCTTATTCATTATTCAACAAAGAATGACACCGAATCGGTATTTATGTTTTATTTACTTTAATGTTTGCTCTTCAAATTGAAATGTATATATTTCATCTGTTGGTATCCTCGTGAAAATAAATTTCTCATCCTTACCAGACGATCAGCATGGGTATTAACTTAAAGTGAACATTTAATAAAACATGGGTTGTAATCTATTATTAAATACAGCTATAGCATTACTTAACACGGTGTCAGCTGACGTGGACTACGCAAATAAAAAGAAACAGAGTCAAAAGGGAGTCCAGGTTGACTCCAGAATGACTCCCCTCTGTACGGGAGCCCACGCTGCCTAAGGGAGCCTAGGTGACTCCCTGACTGAGGGTCACTGAGGGGAGTCACTGAGCTGCCTGGCTCACGTAAAGGAGTCACATAAAGACCTGGGCTTCCCTAAAGAGGGGAGTCATTCTGAAGGTAATCTGGACTCTCTTTTGACTCTGTTTCTTCTCTCAGAGTAGATGTATGGCCCACGCGTCCTCATCACACGAACCACGTGGACGTAATGACGTGGACGTGGACGTAATGACGTGGACGTGGACGTAATGACGTGGACGTGGACTTAATGCGCTCCTCACACCTCAGGGTGATCCCTATCTGTGTACAGTCTGTCTGTCTGTCTGTGTGTCTGTCTCACATACAACACATACCCCACCCACCTGCCCCTCACACAAATGGCACCGTACCATGCACTGAAAAAGTAAACTTGTCTCTAGACTCATATATGTGACTGTCATGATGAAATTAATGAGTTAAAAGTTGTCTAACCTATCAGGTTACCATCCCACAAATAGAACCTGGAGCTGGAAAATGTCGGGTTTTGGGCTGGCACATGCCAAGTGGGTCTTCTGTCTCACAACTCCAGCTAGAAGACCCACTTCCTTGTCACTAAGACGAGTTTAGAGACAGGTTTGTGGGATGGTAACCTGATAGGTTAGCCAACTTTTAACTCGTTCATTTTATGACAGGCACCTAGAAGCGTCTGGAGACAAGTTTACTTTTTCAGCACACCGTCCTCCCATCCAGCTACCCTACAATTCCACGCACTTTATCACCTGTCTCCTCCCTCTCTCTCCCCCTCTCTCTCTCTCTCTCTCTCTCTCTCTCTCTCTCTCTCTCTCTCTCGCTCTCTCTCTCTCTCTATCAGTATCACTCTCTCTTTCTCTCCCCATTTATCTCTTTCTCTATGTCTCTTGTTGACGATCTCGGTCTCTTTCTCTGTCTATCTCTGTCTCTGTCTCTGTCTTTATCATCCCTCAGTACCCATTTCAGTGACTCTGTCCCTCTGTCTCCCTCTGTCTGTTTGTGTTTCTATCTCTGGCCATCCAAGTCTCCCTGACTTTGTCTCTGGTTCTCTGTCACTATCTATCTGTATAATCGTTCTGTTTCCTATATTGATTATTATGATTCACTTACTCCCCTGCCACACTGCCACCCAATAATCTACACCCACTGCATGATGTGGCCAGCAACACCTTCCCGGGTCCATCTGTGTATGAGCTGAGGATTGTGGGACACGGCTAGTGCATCATGGGTGTGTCACGTGGGCACGGTCCGCTGGGTACAGGTGTGACAGGGCGCCGCCAGGGGGCGGGGGGGGGGGAGGGGGGGAGGTGTGTCATTGGTGTCATCCTGCCTCTCCCCTCACTACCCTGCCCCCAGGGGGGGGCACTCCCTCAGTATTAGTGACTATGTGTGAACACGATTCCAAGGGAAAGGGTATGTTTTTGGACCCTGGGCAAGGGCCCGTGAGGGTCCTTGGAAAGGGGTGCTTTTCAGGCAATTTTGGTGGAAAAGGGGTACATTTTAAGGCTGAAACTGTTAGTTGGCACATTAATCCAGCTTTTTATCAAAATTAAAGACACACACTTTAGGTATAGGGTAAGGGTAAGCCCTTATTTTTGGGGGACATTTAAAAAAATCACACTTCATAAGGGTATTTCTCCTTGGTCCCTCTCGATTGGAGTATGCATTTCTGCTCAGTTTCACGTGAAAAGGGTGCTATCTGGCTGAATTACCTCCCGTGATAAGGGTCCTAAATTTGAGGTGATGTTCACACATAGTTACTATAGAAAGGACAGGGAGTGCCCCCCCCCCCCCCGGGACCCTGCCACATCCCACATCTTCCACATCACTGAGTAAGGCATCGTGGGTTGAGGCTACCACGGAATTCCTCCCGATCGAGACATGTCCTATAGATGTAAATCAGGCCGACGATGTGCATCATCTATCTGAGAGAGGCATCATTATTTAACAACATTTGGAGGGGGGTGTACAACCGTGATGTTATCAAGTAACGTGAAGTGTAGTACTACACATCAGGGCTGACTCTGGGAACGTGATCTGTATCAAAACAACGTGATCTGCATCGAAAGAACATAATCTGTATCAAAATAACGTGATCTGTATCAACGTGATCTGTATCAAGGTATTTTATATTACTCTACATGTCAAAAGTTTATTACTGAAAGCGTTTTTCATTCCTTATGTTCGACTTCTTTTTAATAAATAACGTCACAAGTTTTATTGGCGTGTATATATATGTCTTTTTTTCCACTAAACATGATGTCTGAATGCAACACCAGTGAATTCCTCGCCTAGGCTATATATCATGAATGCATCGTGACAACAAAGTCTGCATTGCTGCTCATATTTTCAGTTAAATATCTCTAGTGAAATCTAATTAGGTGAAGCCACCAAATCCAAACAGTGCAGTGCCACGTCCTGTCCAACCCCCGCCCCCTGCCAGACCAGAAAATCCCCCCAGACCGCGTGTCACACTCCCTGATCCACCACTGTCACCCATAGTAACAGTGTCAGTCACACATTCCGCCCCTACTGTCACTAAACATATAACCCCCCAAGAACAGCATGATACGCAAATGCTTCATATTCATTTGTGGGCATGATGCCATATGCAGTTGTCTCCAGTAACTCCTTGGGTGTTGCAGGGTCAGCATGAGGCATGAATGCAGCACTGGTGAGTCACTCGCCAGGGCTGCATTCATGCATCATGACGACCACGGGGCATGGCCCATTAAAGCCCTCTGCTGGCCTTCCAGGGTTAATCTAATTACAGGTGTGTCAGGTGACACCTACCTGGCTGCATTAGTCCAATTAATCCCAGGTGGGCTGTGTACCCGATACACCCCTCACCAATAACACTCCATACTATAACCCTGTTAAGGCTGCAGAGTGCTTTAAAGTGCTGAGGCCTGCACACTGCAGAAAGTAAACCCAAAAATATGTCCCTTATAAATACTGGAAATCAACAGTACTGCTCATGTACACTGTAGTGTATACTGTAAAACTACAGTAGATTCTACTGCTCAGCGATGTTGACTTAGAACTATCAGTGCATAGTGCTTTAATGTGCCATACCCTTTGTCGTCATCAAGCAGGAATGCAGCCCTGGTGAGTCTACTTGCTTTGGCTGCATTCATATATCATGCCAAATTCTTTGTTAGTGTATCAACCCTATGTAAGTGGGCACAGAACATTGAATCAACATTTCCCGCTGGTTGAAAATGTTGATTCAATGTTGAAATGACTTTTGAAATTAACCCTTGGACTAGTTACTAGGGCTGCATTCACGTATTATGCCAAGTCTGGTGAGTGTATCAACCCTATAGAGACGGAATGGTGCATGAATGCAACGCTGGCGAGGGTTGTATTCATCATAGCGATAAAGGGCACTACATTAAAGCACTATGCTACCCTTAACCCTTTAAGGATGACACAATGTATTAATACATCATGCCCTTGAAGGGTACACCAGTGCAGGTTACTCTCTGGGGCTGCCCCGGTGCATCATGATGTCAAATGTCACCTTTTAGTGACATGCTGCCCTTAAAGGGTTAATTACACAGGTACAGCCCCATGCAGGTGCATCATTTATCCTGTTTTATTGCCCCAATAACACGCCCAATCCGTGGTACAGAGATACAGAGGCAGATTGAGCTCTGGGGATTCATCATATCTCAGGTATAAATCAGCAATCTCCCAGCTTTATGGAGATCAATTCTACGTAACACTGTGATTTTGGTTACAAAATCTACATGTTGAGGAAAACTGATCGTAGAGCAATATCAGCGACTGCATGTGTGAGGGCTCCGTTCCGTTGTTTAGGACTGTCTTATCTAATGTAGTACGTTAGGGAACTACACTGCAAAAAAGGTGCTTAGGTTTTAAACATGTTTAGGTCTAAACATGTTTAAAGTCTAAACATATTACTAGGTTTGTGTCTTTGAATCCGTCTGTTTAGGAATTAAACACTTTTATTCTAAACACCTAAACAGTTTTATTGAATATGTTTAGATGTTTAGTATTTAAACAGTATGAAAAATTGGTGTTTAGGATGTAAACATGTAGTGTTTAGATCATAGTATATCAAACACATACCAGATGGCAGCTCTGTGGTTGCCTGTAGTTTCAACAACCACTCAAATGTTATTGTGGATCTAAAGGTGCTTAAGTCTGATTGAATTAACTTAAATTGCATGGGATACAAAAGGATAATAATACTCATTGCAGGATTCAATGGTTGAATGCTATATCACTATGATTGTGATGCAATAAAGATACATCTGCTACATAGACACCTCTTTTAAGAACTCTAAGAATGGATAAAGCATTATCTTCCCTGAAGGTCTGTTGTATTGACTCAAGGTTGTGTCTATGTTAAAATAGAGGCCTATGTGAAATAGTGATGCATATACATTGGCTCATGGGGGGAGGACTGCTAGAAGTCTCTTCAAGACACTATATATGTATAGAAATAAAATAAATTAGGAATCTATTCAAATATCAGTATCTAAACATAATGATAATCTACATGTCTCTAGACCCACCACTTAAACACTTGACAGATAAACACAATAATATGCTAAATTCTTGAATTCTAAACACTTTGTTGTCCTAAACACATTGCTTTAAACACATAAATGTCTAAGCACTGAGCTAAACATATTATTGGTCTAAACATGTTTAGGAACATATTGTGTGGACCAAAACGGGGCAGGAATGTGTTTAGGATTGTGTTTAGGATCTAAACACCTTTTTTGCAGTGTATGAGTCAGCTACTCTTGTAGCCATGCTAGCACTCTAGCCTTTTAAGGATAGGGTCCAAAAAAAAGGTGTGTTTCAGGTTAGATTGTCTGAAAATCTAGGTAGGGTAGGTCGGATTATTATTTTTTTTTTTTTAACTTGGCCTGAAAAGTACCCAAAACTGACTCGCAAACTTCAGCGCTGACTCGTTGACAACGGCGTTGACTCGTATATTATCAAATTGACTCTGAAATAGCCGAAAAATTGTTTTATAAGGACAGATTGATCCCATGACCTGAAAAGTACCTAAAAATTGAATCGCAAATGTCAGCGCCGACTTGCCAACACTGGCGTCAACTCTTGGACCATAAAATTGACTCTGAAATAGCCCCAAAAATTACTTAAATTTTTTTTTTTTCAAAATTGGATAAAAATTTCTAGGGTCGGCCCTGTTTTGCTAGGTAGGGTCGGGTAACCTGAAACACACCTTTTTTTTTTGGCCTAGCATGATGCCTCAAAGATTAATCTATGTTCATGTCCATTTGTCACTTTGACGCACTGACGCAGCGAGTAACTCGCCGGCATCGCATCATGACGATCTGAATGTAGCAACCCTGTGGGTTGTCATGATGCATGAATGCAGCACCAGTTAGTTACTTGCCAGGGCTGCATTGGTGCATCATGCCGACAAATGTAATCTTTAAGCAACATCTGTCCTTGAATGATTAAAGGATTAGGTGTGCACAGAGAGGAATACCACGTGGTTGGAGGTGGCAGAGGGAGGTGGTTAGTGTCTACTTCCTGCACCACGTGGCGCGGCAGGCGGCAGCACCCGTCACGCCTCACTGCCTCCCACTGCTGGAGGAACGTCAGGTGTTAGCGGAGGAAGAGGAGGGTAGATTCATCCAGCCATCCCTACCCATCATGTCCTGTCCTACTCTAGCCTACCCTGTCCTGTACTACCCTGCCCTGCTTATCCCTATCCCTACCTCCACTATAATCCTAACCCTGCCCTAGCCTAGCCTAGCCTAGCCTACCCTGCCCTAGCCTAGCCTAGCCTAGCCTACCCCTCTACTCTACACTGCCCTGCTTCAACATCCCTTTCCTGATCTTACTTTATCCTATCCTGCCACACCCTACCCTACAGTTCTGTACCCTATACCTAGCCTGGCCTGGCCTAATCTACCCTTCCCATCCTGACCTACCCTACCCTACCATGCCCAACCCTTCCCTGTCCGGCATTGCCATGCCCTACCCTTGTGCCTCTACACGGGTGACACGGCAACACAGCCCTTTTAAAAATCGACGGACATTAAAAAATTGAATATAAATTATAGCTATGTATGGGATAGAAATAAACACAGCGACACTGCCCTTTGCTTACATGGTCAAAATGGTCACATGGTCAAAATTGTGGGTACCCCTGTAGAGGTACACCCTTTCCTACCCTACCCTACCCTACCCATCCTACCCTACCCTACCCTATTTTACCCTATTCAACCCTACCCTACCCCACCCTTCCCTACCTACCTACCTACCTACCTACCTACCTACCCTACCCTACCCTACCTACCCTACGCTACCCTACCCTACCCTACCCTACCCTACCCTACCCTACCCTACCCTACCCTGCCCTACCCTACCCACCCTACCCTACCCTACCCTACCCTACCCTATCCTACCTGCCCTACCCTACCCTACCCTACCCTACCCTACCCTACCCTACCCTACCCTTCCCTACCCTACCTTACCCTACCCTACCCTACCCTACCCTACCCTACCCTACCCTTCCCTACCCTACCCTACCCTTCCCTACCCTACCCTACCCTACCCTACCCTACCCTACCCTACCCTATCCTAACATGCAGGACAGTGGCAATGTCCTCCTAGAATGCCACCGGTCCAACAGATTGACAAGTGTAGCAGGACCGAATGTCCAATCACATGTTGGGTTTTTCTGAACTAAAATAATTCAGTCTCTAAACCTGAAATATGTTTGTCAATATACTGTGTAAATCTATGTATTTATCCTGATTTAGCCATAGATGATTACCAATGAAATGGATTTTCAATATACAAAAATATTTTATTCTTAAGGTACATAAATTGTCAGATTTGTGGTTATCCTGTCCTTATAAAATGTAGCAGGTCCTACAACATTGAACATTTGCAGGACCGAATGTGCTGTGGGATGAATTTTTTTTCTCGCAAAGACTGGCCTACCCTATCTTACCCTATCCTGCCCTACCATACCTGCCCTACCATATACCTGTACTATAGCCTAGCCTACCCCACACTACCCCACACTACCTCATCTCTCTACTACCCTACCCTACCTAAACTGTACCCTTCCCTACCCCTCTGCCACCCCTCCCACCCTCCCCCTCTCCCAGGCGCCCACTTACCCTGATATGTCACACCTGGTGATCACAGTCAGGGTAGATAGCGGGAGGACAATGGTAGATGGCACCGCACCAACCCCCATACACCCAGTCTCTGTCTGAGTTCTCCCACACACCCTATTGTGGCTGAATAGGGACTGTAGGGGTTTGTGTAGTAGGGCCAAAAAAAAAGGTTTGTTTAAGGCCACCAAACCGACCCCATCAAAACAGGGCCAACCCTACGTTTTCTATGCAATTTTGAAGAAATTTCGGTATTTTTACCGTTTTTGGTGAATGTTAGGGTCTTCGGACCGGCCGCTAGTACTTTCATGTTAAAAAAAAAGTCTTAAAAACAAAAATCTGACCTACCGACCCTAAATTTTCTGCCCATGTTACCTGAAACAGACCTTTTTTTTTGGCCTGGTCAGTGTGTAGTGATGTGATGGTGTGCTGGTCACAGGGGCTGCCGCAAACCCCCATCCCTATACTACTCGCACACACACACAGCTTTATTTGAAGTCACGCCAAACCTACAATATCCTGATTGGAGGGAGGTACAGTGGATGTTGCACTGATAGGAGCTCTCAGTGTGGTTAGGCCAAAAAAAAAGGTTTGTTTCAGGTCACCCGACCGACCCTATCAAAAGAGGGCCGACCCTACGTTTTTTTATGCAATTTTGAAGAAATTTTCATGTTTTTACCGTTTTTTGGTCAATTTTGGGGGATTCAAAAAAGTTGGTTTGTACATTCATGTTAAAAAATAATTTAAAAAAAAAAATCCGACCTACCGACCCTACATTTTCCTCCCATGTTACCTGAAACAAACCTTTTTTTTGTTTGGCCTTACCATTTGTACTGTAAGAACTCCCCTGTGAAATATTTAAAATGTATACCCTCAGATGGTAAATGAAATGCCCTCACTGGGGTGTATGCGGCCGAATATATAGGAAATGTATCAACCACACACACACATTTTTTGGTGAAAATTTCTCACTCCCCCAAGCGGAATGTGTAACCTCCCACCATGGTCTCAGGTACCGTGGGAGTGGGCTGGCAGTGCCTGACCCTCAGGTAAGGGTAGTTTTAGCGACAATGACTCTCACATTTCTGTGTGTGTAGCCTGCTCTCTTGGAGAGGAGTGGCTTTCCACAACAACAAAAAAGTAATACCCTATTTGGTAAACTACGATGTGATTAAACTCGGAGATAATTATTATTTTGGTATATATGTTTCTAAACCAATGTGATGTCACTTATCTTTATCTTCACTAAGCTCCATGTCGTACTAAAGGGAGTGATCATTTTTTAACAACAAAATTCCCCCCCCCCCCCCAGGGTCAACGGGTCGAAATCTTTTACCCACCCCCCCTACGGGTCGGAAATCGGCGAACACGGGCCCTTTGAAGCATAGTAACGCGCGGGCTTTTTGGCCCAAAACAGGTTACATTTTTTTTACCCCCCCCCCCCAAGAGGGGTCCAAATTTTTTACACCCCCCCCCCCGGTCAAGTGGTCCAAATTTTTTTGCCCCCCCCCCGCCCCCCGTTGATATAAAATGATCACTCCCCTAGCCACCTACAGCCCTACCCACTGCCGCCTCCACCAAACAGCCCCTATAGCCGTGCGGCACGTGCCTTATACACGTGTACACCCCGCCCCATATGGACACCCGGGCTGCGGCATGGGGGCCGGTAACCCTGCACGGACAGCATCATGCCAGATGGGACCTTACCCATGTATCTGTTGCGTTATGCCTATGTGTCTGTAACTGTTTATCCTTTAGTCATATAAACTGCCGTACTATAACTCTGTGTCCGTCTAATCATCATGCCGCGATGCATCATGCCACTTTTCCAGTGGATGATGCACCAATGCAGCAGCGGTAAGCGACTCATCAGCGCTGCATCATGCTGAGACTTTTAGGAGTGTATCAGCCCATATGGTCGTCATGATGTATAAATGGTAACTCGTCAAGACTGCATTCATGCATCATGGCGATTAAAAGGGAATACATGGACATGTAGTGCATTAAAGGACTATGTTGTCCTTAAAGAGTTACCAGCGCCTTCGGCGACTGGATTTTGAGGAAAATAACGGCAAACTGTGGTCCAGTATCACGGCAAACTGTGGTCTAGTATCACGGCAAACTGTTGTCTAGTATCACGTCAAACTGTGGTCTAGTATCACGGCAAACTGTGGTCTAGTATCACGGCAAACTGTGGTCTAGTATCACAGCAAACTGTTGTCTAGTATCACGGCAAACTGCTTAGTGACGTGATGCTGCTTAGTGACGTGATGTTGCTTAGTGACGTGACTTGACATGACCTTTGACCCCTGTCAACATGGGAGCGCCGATTCGGAAGTTAAGGCTCGATTATCTCACTCATTTTAAGGATTTCTAATAAGATATTCAACAGGGAACATTAAATCAGTGTTATCTATTGGATTCTATCGTGTTTTATCGCTATTCTTCTATTGATACACTATAATAGTCCCGATTTTAGTAAAGAAAACAATGGCGGAAATTTGTGAATCTCCATGTCTCTTGTTGCTAGGTAGCTAGGTGTACGAGACTATGTATATTATATGTCAATTTTATTTTTAAATACAGATTAATTATACAATTTACTTTGATGAGTGAAAAAGAAATTAAATGGGGGACCTTCAAAATATTAATTCAATTCATACTCTTTAGGGAGTCGAGTTAGCTGGTACTTTCCTAACCGTTTCATATACTGAAAATTTTGCTTCATCTGGTACCCCAAGGGTACTCTAGGCTGGAGCAGTCATTAATTAAAAGTTTCCAACCAGCGAAGGACTAACCCATTTTTATATATAGGGTAAAAAGCGGGTGGTTAGTAGTGGTTGTGGTTTTATGAGAAACCTGACATTTAACACGACTTTTTGCAACAGCTGTGTGGTATGAATAGAGTTTAGTGTAGCCATACATCAAAAGGAGAACTCAAAGTGGAAACTATGGTTTGTTGTTTTAGATGTTATTAGAGATAAATCTGTTACAATGTTTGATGCCAAAAGAGTTGCTCTATGGCTAAGACTATGACGCCATGAACAAAGCTGTAACGCCAATGTGTATATGAGTAGGGTGGTAGGGATTTAGACTGCTATTGGGCATTAAACTATAGATATATGCATTCCTGAGGGTCTAAGCTTTCATTTGATACATATAAGTATGGGTATAATCAAATTTTCTGGATATTTGTATCTGTTTCGGGCCCGGCCTGTGCAGTAAATGCATAAGCGCACGGGAGCAGACAGGTATTTTGGCAATTTTCTAAAATATTCAAATTCTCATAGAATTTGAATCGCTTATGATAGAATTAAGATGAAAATAGATCTGGAATCCCCACCCTCTCAGCTTTGATTTGCAATACTACACGAATACATGGCGTTGTTAGGTAAAATCTAAGTGTCCACCCTAATATGAGGTGTATGTCCCACTAAGATAAACTGATGATGTTCATACTGAGTGAGGCTTGTCCTATCGGTTTGCCATACATGTTTTAGGCCAAAGAAATGTGTGTTTCAGGTTACATAGTCTGAAAATCTAGATAGGGTAGTTTTTTTTAAAAACTATGGTCTGAAAAGTAGCCAAAAACTTTAGTGCCGACTCGCCAACAATAGCGTCGACTCATGGACTATGATATCGACTCTGGAATAGCCCAAGAATTACTTGAAATTTTCTTTTTTTTTGCTCAATATTGGATAAAAATGTCTAGGATCACCAAAGAACATTACCTACCCTATCGAACCCCTACCTTATAACTTATAAAATGAGATGATATGGGATGGATAGGAAAATAAAAGAAAGTACATGAACTATGAATATAGGAATATGAAATTGTCTACGCTACAGTATAGATACACGTCATTTTATTACTCAGCCTAGCTTTTGTCTACACTTTTTCTACAACATATTCACACATTTTATGTCAAGTTGCACGTTCCTGGAACAAGCTCGTCCCACAAACATCAATCTTATCTCCCCGACAGATTAATGTTCAATTATTAATCAGTCCATATAGTACATATAGATTTGGAAAAGCAAAGAATATACTTCAACCCTTTCAATATCGATACACATCAATCTATATCCAAAAAACACTAATGGTAACATATGACACCTTTATTGGTTTTCATAGTTCATGAATCAATACTACACACTCATTATAGAAGATTAAATTCACTAATGTCTAAAGCAGCATATGAAATATGAATCACCGAGTACGGAATAAGTCATGTTTTCTCAGAATTGATTAGAGATATAACTCTCTTAGTGTTAACTTTACATTAGGAAGCTTTTAAGGTAAACGCTTTAAGGACGGCATAATGCAATAATGCATCATGTCCTTGGTCAGCATGATGCATGAATGCAGCCCTGGTGAGTGACTCGCCAGGGCTGTGCTAAAGCATCATGCCAGCTCTATGTGAATGTATCAACCCTGTAGGGTCGGCATGATGCTTGAATGCCGCACTGGTATGTTATTCTCTAGGGCTGCATTCATGCATCACGACACCCCCAAGCGCATGATGCATTAAGGTATCACGCCGTCCTTATAGGGTTGGGAGCCAACCTAGAGTTGATTTATTGTCAGTAATAAATGAATTATCAATAGGCTTAGAAGACTGAAGTACCCGTGTTAGTATGCATCACTTGGCCCGCGGCCATTTTAACTTTAGCTCTATGCAATATTCAAAATGGACGCCGATATATCAATCTATACTCTTAGTTTAAACCTTGAAGGACGGTATAGCGCTCTGATGCTTTAATGCATGATGTCCTTTGTCTTCATGATACATGAATGCAGCCATAATGAGTAAATTACCAGTGCTGCATTTGAGCATCATGCCGACCAAAAAAGGGTTGATACCCTCTGAATGGTCGGCATGATGCATCAATGCAGGGCTGCCGATTCGGTGCATCATGCCGACATACGCTGATCTAAGGCAACATGTCGTCCTTAAATGGTTAATGCATATCTGGACACCCGTATGTCAATTTCCCACTCAACCAATCTTCATAATATTGAAGTTATGTCAAATCTAAATGCCAGCTTTAAACACCTTTAGCTTGATTTGCATTCATAACATTAAAGTAAATGAAGCTTAATGCTGAGTCTTAACACCTATGGGATAAGATGCATTAACACAACCTCCATGATGGGAAATTTAATTTAAAATGTCCATATTTGTGGATTAAAGTTAGAGTGAGCGATATTAGAGTAACCATTAGCCGTATTACTCCTGCCGGGGCATCACACGGACAGCTGTTCTGAGGTAGACCTATAACCCTTTATGGACGGCATGTCACTAATAGTTGACATTTGTCATAATGATGCACCAATGCAGCCCCGGAGAGTAGCTCACTGGTGTTGCATAGGTGCATCATGCTGACCTTTTAGGAGTGTCTCAACTCATGGATCAGCATGATGCTTGAATGTGGCACTGGCGAGTTACCCGCCAGGACTGCTTTTATGTATTATTATGACCAAGGACATGATGCATTAATGCCTTATGCTATGCTTTGAGGGTTAAGAACCGCAGAGTACTTTAATGTGATATTCCATTTGTTGTCATGATGCATGAATGCATCCATGGTGAGTAACTCGCACCATCCCGACTATACAGGTTTGATTCACTCCCAAAGGGCCGTCATGATGCTCAAATGCAGCCCAGGCGACTAGACTAACCAGGACTATATCCGAGCATTATGGCCACAAATTGTGTATCACACTAAAGCACTATGCGGCCCTGAAAGGGTTAGAAATTAAATATGTATTCTAATCAACATACCTCTGCAATCATTTATTGCGCAATCTGACAGGGCCGGGAGCGGACGGCCCAGGAGGCACATCGTTAATTCATGCCCTCTGACAGCGCATTTATGGCAGCCGGAAGTGGTGGGGATTAATCAGCGCATGCGCAGTGCCATGTATGTATATAGATTGTGTGCTAACTATATATTGTTAGCTCTCTTGGTCTAGGTGTCTTCTGTAGGTTATAAATATAAGGCACGAATATAACCCTTTAATTGTGATACAAAACATCATGGCTTCAGCTCCAGTTGTTGGTATAATGACTAGTGTAGCGTTGGTGCGTAACTCGCCTGCACTGCCTTAGTGCATCATGCCGAATCGTCGGTAGTGTATAGACCGCATTTGGTCGGCATGATGTATGACTGAAGCTATGGCGAGTTACTCGCCATGCAGGGCTAGTGTTGAAATCTTAAGTACCGGTAGTGACATATCTATATATGCATAATTGTGCCTCTACATGGGTACCCACAATTTTGACCATGTCGCTGTGTCGACTTTTAGCAGGTGGACCATGTTATTGTGTCGATTATTAGGTATATAAGAACTTAGAGAAAAAAATCTGTGGGTCGATTTTTATCCCTAATTTTCCTGTGTCCGTCGACTGTATTTCGCGTACAAATTGGTACACGTCCTATAACTACTACTACATCCCAGTGGGCACAGAACATTGAATCAACATTGATAAACAGTTGTCAATGTTGAATCAATGTTGATTCAACATTGATTCAACATTGACCTGAATTTTGTGCCCACTGGGATGCCCTTCCAATAAAGACAGGGTAGATTTAGGAAAGCCCTGGGGACATACATATACTATTATTTCACGGTAAGAATGACCGTCCCTATGTTAAGGTTGATCGCTACTCATTGAATATGGACCACTGCGCAGGTCTCTGCGCATATAACTTATATGTATCAGATTGAGCTAATTTTAACAAACTAGAAACATATATATGCTGACTAAGCCATATTAAAATTTAGACGGTTCCGAGTAAAATTGAGCATTTTATTGGACTTAACATATTTTATGTGTTTATAGCCGATGATATTTGCTATTTTTGATATACGTTACAACATTGAACCTAGTCATCAATAAATCATTATATAGATATCTATAGATGTCATCAGGTTCTTTGAAATAACCAAGGGTAGGAAATACAGCCATTTTACACCCCAATTTTTGCCCGTTAACCCATTTTTTTAGGCACTAAATATGAGATTTAGACCTTTTTTGCACTATTTTTTAACTTCAAAGGCCCAAAGCCATAAAAATATGCCTGGGACCACCTATCAAAAGTCCTCTAAAACGTTAGCTATTGATCTGAAGAAACTTTTGAAAGAATTTAAAAAAAAGTTTATGGATTTTTTTGTGTGATATTTAGATATTGCTGAAGAATTATGCATTAAATTCAGATAATCATCCCCAAACCATCACGTTTTTTCATAAAAGGGTACATTTTTGGACCATAATTTTATTTTTCCTATTAAAGGACATAACCTAAGATTATTCATATGCAATACAAAATAAATGTGGGCATTGGTTCACTAAGAAAAAAATCATTAAAATTTCCCATTTTGTTGCATTTTTTGGCAAAATTAGAGAATACTTTTTTTTTCAAAAATCTGTAATAAAAAAAGTAGCTCGGGACCCCCCCATTTCTTTTACATTTTCTATTTCTAGATAATATAAGCTTCCTTTGGGGGGGAAAAACAGGACATTTCATGGATACAAAGTTAAGATTAGCGATCAACCTTAATGTATAGCCCGAGCCGTTCCTGAGGCAGCCGTGACGCTCTGCACGGGCCCTACTGCACAGGTTACCGTGAGGGTCACGTGACCCTTGGATGGAGTAGACAATAGCAAGATGGTAAGTAAATGAAGGTAGTTTTGTGTCAGATTTTTTTTTAGCGAAATACCCCAAAATACAGAGTTTTACCTATAATGGTGACCTCGACGATTCTATAAGCTGTCGTTCTCCACTCTGCCTGTTGCCTCGTACAGAACGACCCATGGTAGTGCTCATACAATAACCACCATCACTAACTC
The DNA here is from genome assembly GCA_947462335.1 of Harmothoe impar. Classification (NCBI taxonomy): domain Eukaryota; kingdom Metazoa; phylum Annelida; class Polychaeta; order Phyllodocida; family Polynoidae; genus Harmothoe; species Harmothoe impar. The sequence continues at coordinate 7,210,760 of OX381713.1, forward strand.
TGTCCATATGTTGCTTCATCTACCAAAGTATTATATAACAGCCGTAAGTTAGAAAATATACTGTATACATAAAGAGAAAGGGCAAGCTTTTTTTATAAAATGTCACCCCAACCCTTTTGTCCATTTATGAACATGGTGTGATCTTCAAGTGATTGATTTTATTATTCATGAAAATCTGCAAATCATTGTTGGTCTGTGGTTTGTGCCGTCATTAAATCAATGGTTGATGGCCGTATTGACGCATACATGTATTATATAGTATAGGTCTGTATGTAATCAGGGAGCTCATTCAGGCATGTAGATTGAAGGTGGTCCTGGACTGAGTCTGTTAGGTCGTGGCACATCGAATAAATATGCCCCCCCCCTAACCAGGTTAATACCTAGCCTTTAATGTGCGCTATGGGTGGCACTGAGGACTCGCCAACTACAATGTCTACTGTGTTGGACGTGGATGTGCAAATTGTCATTAATAGCAAGACGCGATTGTACTGAAAATAAGGTGAAATCCTTCCCCAAACGGCTCGGACCCCCCCCCCCCCCGCAATCACCCCTACCCTCCCCCCTCTATTGTTAAAAACTCCATAATACTCATAGAACATTAGAGGCTGGGAGTTACAGGTGTCCAGTTTCTATATACTACTTACACATAGACAGAGCCTGTGCCATCCCCCCGCTTCATACGCCCGTGTCTATATACTACTCACACACAGACAGAGCCTGTGCCATCCCCTGCTTCATACGCCCATGTCTATATACTACTTACACACAGACAGAGCCTGTGCCATCCCCTGCTTCATACGCCCATGTCTATATACTACTTACACACAGACAGAGCCTGTGCCATCCCCCTGCTTCATACGCCCATGTCTATATACTACTTACACACAAACAGAGCTTGTGCCCTCCCCCTGCTTCATACGCCCATGTCTATATACTACTTACACACAAACAGAGCTTGTGCCATCCCCCTGCTTCATACGCCCATGTCTATATACTACTTACACACACACAAAGCCTGTGCCATCCCCTGCTTCATACGCCCATGTTTATATACTACTTACACACACACACAGCCTGTGCCTTCCCCTGCTTCATACGCCCATGTCTATATACTACTCACACACACACACACACAGCCTATGCCATCCCCTGCTTCATACGCCCATGTCTATATACTACTTACACACCGACAGAGCCTTCGCCATCCCCTGCTTCATACGCCCATGTCTATATACTACTTACGCTACACTATAAATAACAGTGTACGTTACTTCCCTCTACCTATTAAAATGTTGTATACTACTTGAATCACCGACGCTTGCTACCCCTCCAGCAACACTGTGAGTGGAGTGGGGACAGGTACCCTTGTCCTAATTAGATCAGGTGGGGGTTTGGCCTAAGTTGGATGGGCAGGACTACAGAAGCTACACCTTCGTTATTTTACATAACCCTTGGTTAAACCCCCACCTTCCCTAAATAGAGAGTTGATTACCTACCCAAGCTCCACTTCAACTGTTTCTATAGGGGTACCAACATGTTTGCCATTAACCTATGCAGGGTGATGCCACATAACCACTGCCTACTGGTCAGCGTCTTGGTATTATCACATAAATTACGTATATCATGACGTACATCCTGCTTCATATCTCCATTTCCATATACTACTTGTGGCTAGGCTCCACTAGGGGGGTGGGATCCTGGCTGCATCGGTGCCCAAGGCTCCTCAGATACTACCGTAAAACCTCGCGTGTAAGCCCAACTCGCCTATAAGCCGCACCCCGACTTTGGACCGATCTTATAAGCCGCACCACAGATCTGATTATGGTGACTTTTAGTACTGTACTATAGTAACAAAAGCTCCCGTATAAGCCTCACCCAAGACCCTGAGCCAATCCTATAAGCCGCACTGCTTATCTGATTTGCCTATTAGCCGCGGCTTATATGCCAGGTTTTATGGTAGCCTACAGGATTAGTTTACAAAGTAACTCACCAATGCTGCATCACGCAGACCCTTAGGGTTGCGTTAACCCTATATAAAGCCCGGTCCCCGCACCATCCTCATTCAGAAAACGCAAAAATGCAATTCAGTGGAATTTAGAAATATGGGGTCTTTTTCACATGACAGCTTTGCAAAAATTGAAACTATGGGGTCTCAATTCAGCCTGAGTTCGTATTTATAAGCTTCATTCTCAGCTACATAGATGTTCACAGGGTATCTGCCGTGTATAGATACAATATAGTTTTATGCCCATAAACTATTAATTTCGGATGTGAAGTATGGATGTGAGAAAGTGCTACAACAATATTTAGTACATTTCTGTACATATAATGTGACTTCAAATGTAAGAGAGTTATAGGGCCTAACATATGTTTGCGTTTTAGCAGAAAAAGGGGTGTATTTTGGGGCTCAGAAATTAGTGATTTTTCCCTAATACGGGGGTGTTTTACAGTCAAAATTTGTGAAAAAGGGGTATATTTTCAAAGGGGTGAACGTGGATGGTATCAGTTTGTGATATAGAGTGCGGGAAAGTAGGTTTGACATGATACTTGAATACAGTCCCCTCTCCGTCCCTACCCAGACGGGTGGTCAGCGTAGTCTAACCTCCCTGATTGTGTCCAGTGTAACAGATGGTCCCCCCTCCCCCGCCAGACACCCCGACCCACAGGGACCCCGACACAACCCGCCCAAATCTTGACCACTTTCAAATCCGAGCAGCGGTCTTCACGTCCAATTTACGTCGCCGTCACGTGACGTATAGTGCCCCTGCGTCCCGCCAGAGGGGGCCTGCCAATATGGCCGCCGCCACAGGGAAACTAATCCCGTTTGCGCAAGCGCGGGGATCACGTGGCTCCGGCCTCTGGGAGCGGGAAAATGAAGTGGAGAGGCGATGATTTGATGATTTGAACACTCGGTGTCTAAATCAGAACCTACGTCGCCGACAGGAGCCACCAGGGGGAGCGAGGTACATCCGGGGCACGGGGAGGGACGCTGAGATGAATGACCTGTTTGTAATTAAAACGTCACATCCGGTCAGCCTCGGAATGAGTCTGCAGACGACATTTGGCGCAAAGGTCAGCGGCGTTCCCGCGCTTTGAGGCAGACGCGGGGCAGACGCCGGGGTCAGAGGTCAGCATCTGACACTGACCACGCTGAGGTAGCGGCTGGTAATATCTCCTTATTATCGCTCAACTACAAGGTCACGGTACAAGGTCACGGTACAAGGTCACGATGCAAGGTCACGGTACAAGGTTACTGTAGCTGGGACAGATCAGTTACCCCTTCTTGCCGTCCTTGTACTTAGGGTAGAATTGATGAGCATTGACCTAGGGCCGACCAGACTTTGGGACATCCTGCAACTAGTGGATGGAGAAATCATTGAACAGTGAAGTAACATTATCACCTTCAACTGGTTTCTGTATCCAGTATGGGGTTGATACACCCCATGCAGAAAGGCTGCTAATGACAAAGGGCATATAGAAATCAAAGACATCAAAATATTATGCGACCCATAAAGGGTTGTTTGCCTCTAGTTCCGCAATACAATGCTGGCCTTGTCATGTGCAGATAATACATGAAGGCGTCTTTTTCTTTTAAGGCTGAAAATCACCCTAATCCCCCTAGACAGGCAGCCCTGATTTTACACCGTCATCAATAAGTAATCATGTAGAACAACAAGTGTCTTATCTGTGGGGGTCCGTGTTACTATGAGGCATGCACCGTCTATAACATGGAATACACACAACTAGTGGTAAATTAAACATGCCCTGACCAGACTTCAATGTCAATGGGGTTTGTACCCAATGTACACAGATATCATTGTATCAACATTGTTGATTATAGTTGGTCAATCAGTTGGCCATATTGATTTGATATTTGGTTAATTATACGCTGGATATCACCTACTTCATTTCTAGTTCTGAAGTATACGTCTCAAATTGTCTTTTAATGAAAATATGTGGGTGATGTTTTGAAAATTTGAAATCGACCTAATCTACTTAGACAGGTAGCCCTGATTTTACACTGACATAAATTAGTAATCACGTAGAACAACAGGTGCCTTATCTGTGGTACATTATGTTACTATGAAACACGCACCGTCTATAACATGGAATACACACAACCTAAATTAACCATGGGCCTTTCTCAATGCACAACATCAGTAGGGTTAACCATTCAGGGAAAGCATAATAATCAGGGCTGTTATGGTAAATTTCAAGACATCAATGACCAAGGGCCCAAATTTTGCCCAGTTGTTATAAATAACATATATTTTGATATCATAAGGGGTGCCAAAGTGAGGGTGGTTTTGAGGGGCATATATGACCCCTTTTCGGGGTCCTGGTCCATAAAATTAGTTAAATTTCTAATTTAGTGTGATTTGCCTGTATTACATGTGGGCTGTTGCACAGCGTAAAAGCGATATCATCAGGATAAAATGATTACAAAATCATCATGCTAGCATGCTGATTTGAAAGCATTCCCCGGGATGGATATATGTTATTTGATGAGAAATACACTTGAGACGATCAGCAAAAGGTGATCGTCATGCATGATACCATTTCTAAAGGATAACGATACCGTCATTTGCAGGTCAAGAAGCCCACCGATTACATGATGCATTCGTCATGCCAATCCTTTGGGAGTGTATCAGCCCCATAGGTTAGCCATGATGCGTAAATGCAGCACTGGCGACAAACTGCATTCATGTAGCATATCAACAAAGCTGATAGTGCATTTAAGCACCATGCTGCCCTTAAAGGGTTAAGATGTCGGAGTTTGCACGTCCACCCAGGTCTAAGGGACTTAAATAGATTACACAGATTTAATGGAGTGGCTTCCTGAATGGGCTCCCCTGCTTCCCTGGGAATAATTCATCCCTCCCGTGCCCCGTCCATTGTGTACCTTTGTATGCAACTCCTCAAATCTCTGCCAACTTTCCACGTCTACATCTCAAGGTGAAGGCCAAGGCCATAAAAAAAGGTGTTTCAGGCTACCCGACCCTACCTAGCAAATCAGGGCCGACCCTAAAAACAATTATGCAAGTTTGAAAAAATATTTATATTTTAGGTTATTTTAGGGTTATTTAAGGGTCGATTTGATAGTTCATGAGTCCAGGTAGTCATCTGCTAGTCGGCATTGAAGTTTGTGAGTCGATTTCTGGGTACTTTTCAGGCCAAAGTAAAAAAAAAAAAAAAAATCCTACCTACCTACCCTAGATTTTCAGACCATGTAACCTGAAACACACCTTTTTTTTTGGCCCAAGCAAAAATGTGTGTTCAAGAACATGGCTCAAAGTAATAGAGAAGGTAGGTCTTTTCTCTCTCTACTCTTCAGACAATTTGTTTATGATTCTAGTCCCTTTTATGCATAGTTCATCAGTTGTTGCCATAAAAAGGTTAAGATAAGAAAAATGATTAGGGTAGGGTCAAAATAAAAGTATATGTCTAGTTCCCAGAATGTAGCTATTTATTGGTTTTAGGGACGGGTCATTCTTTGACGTCAGGAGGGGTTGGTGGTTTTTCATATATGAGCGGGTCAACATTTTATCGGTACCCACCAGGAGATTGAAATTGAGCATAGTCGACCCCTTTGAGCTATAGTAATGCACAGGCTTTTCTGCTAAAAGAGGTGCAACTCTTTTGGTCTCCCCTCAAGAGGGGTACAAAGTTTTAGTCCTCCCCCCTCCACCCCGCCCCCGTATGACCACTGCTTTAGGCTCCATGCAGAATGGGATAATTCACCAATTGTAGCCAGAATCTTTTTTTTTTTTTAAGATTTAGGATAGGCCAAAGAAAAAGGGTTTGTTTTAGGTAACCCGACCGACCCTATCAAAACAGGGCCGACCCTACGTTTTTTTATACAATTTTGAAGAAATTTCTGTATTTTCACCCTTTTTCGGTCAATTTTTGGGTTTTCGGACCGGCCGGCTGGTATTTTCATGTTAAAAAAAAAAGAAAAAAAAAGAATCCGACCTACCGACCCTACATTTTCTGCCCATGTTACCTGAAACAAACCTCTTTTTTTTGGGCCATAGGGTCAGAGAAATAGGGTCTGGTTCCGTGAATGCAGCTATATTTGGTTTCAGGCTCCATGAGCGGCCACATGATGAGAGTGGAGGTGGGTCAGGGCGCCCCCTGGTTGTAACATGCACACACACAATAGGTGCAGGACCGGGCGTGGCAGCCATCTTTGTTTATATCACGTGACCTGGCCTGCAGCCCCCCTGGTGGGTATTGTAGACACTACACCAATCAGGCTAATCACCCTGCAAGGACCGCAGTGTGTTTTAATGCATCATGCCCTTGGTCGGCATGATGCATGAATGCAGAGCTGGGAAGTAACTCTCAAGGGCTTCATTCATGCATCATGCCGACCCTGCGAGGTTGATACACTCCAAACGGGTAGGCATGATGCATTCATACAGCCTTGGTGAGTTACTCGCAAGGGCTGCATGAGTGCATCATGACGACCAACGGCATGATGCATTAAAGCACTAGTCGGCCATTACAGGATTAACCTCAGCTGTGGCCTGTGCACATCCTTCTCCCATCACACTTAGGAGCATGCCAACCACTCTATACCCCAAAACAAACACGGCACAAAGTCATACAAGTCATAGAAAAGACTGAGCAATGGCGCCATTCTGCGACAAGCGTCTGACTCGAGAATTACCTCTCTGAGGTGTCTGAAGCTGTAGCAGAGATGTCACTCTCCCAACACAGTCTGGGTCTGGACTCAATTATGGTTTCATAAATTATACTTAATCCTGCAATGGCCTAAAATGGTTGTCTCTATACAGAGAGGTATTCAGTTCAAGTGATGCCATCCCTCTCTACAGAATGGGTTGGTTCAGGGGTCGGGGGGTGGGGGGGGGGGGCTCAAATCAGATCAAGGTAATGGCGGACACCGAGCATCATGAGCCAAGAAGTGCCCCAATCTCACATCAAGTCTATAGAAAATGGCGGCCGAGATCTCGTGAGGAGCGGCGAGAGTGCCGTGCTGGCAGTCATTTGCCGGTTCAGGACCACGCCTCCACTCTGGGGGGACAATGGGCGTCCTAGAAATCAGGGCCTTCTAACCCCTTAAGGAGGACATGTCACTTAAAGATGATATTTGTCCTCATGATTCACCAATGCATGCAGATTGACGAGTAACTCGCCAGTGCTGTATTAGTGCATAATGCTGACCCTCCGAGTGTCTCAACCCTGTAGGGTCATCATGAAGCTTGAATGCAGCCCTGGCGAGTCACTCGCCAGGAGTGCACTCATGCATCATGACGACCAAAGGCATGATATATTAATACATTTTGCCGTCCTGAAAGGGCCTGTCTAAAGGAATCCACCCATATTTTAAGAGTCAGCCCCCTCCCCCCTTCCAGGTCATGCTATATAATTTTGTCTCCATCTCTTTCCCTTCCCCCTCTTTTATTCTCTTTTCCTTTCTCTTCTGCCTATTGTTTTTTCCTTTTTTTCCTTTTTTTTCGGGGGCGGGGGGGCAAGGCCCGTCGGGCCACCCCCCTGGATCCGCCAATGTCCACAGGTAACATGGGATGAAAATCTAGGATCGGTAGGTCGGATTTTTCTTTTTCATTTACAGCCCCTCCATGATTCCAAAAAAGTGTGAAAATCGGGAGGGAATCCAACAATTTTGACAACCTAAAATTCACCCTAAAAAAGTGTAAAAATATAAAAAATTCTCTAAAATTACACAAAAAAAAGGGTCGGCCCTGTTTTGAAAGGGTCGGTCGGGTGACCTGAAACAAACCTTTTTTGGGCCTCACTGGCTTACTGGTGAGTTACTGGCTTACTGGTGAGTTACTGGCTTACTGCTGAGTTACTGGCTTACTGTTGAGTTACTCGTGCATCTTACCAACCCTTCAGAAACGTACCACCCGTATGCAGTTGGCATGGGGAGTTGGTTATCATTGCTGCATTCATTTATCATAATGTCAGAGTGCGGCCTATATCTAGATTCACCTGGCAATTCGTCTGTAGTGGCTATTCAGGGATAGTCATCATATGACCGGGGCAAAACAAAATATGACTACCGGGTAATGTGTTACTCAAGGCGACATGCCCTTATACTCATAGAAATGGAAAGACTAAGGTGAGTTGGTCAGTACTGACCCGGCTGACATTGCTAAAGTCCCAGCGTCCCTATATATAGGACTGAGTACCTGTCCCGACTCCACTCCAACTGCCGCTGGAGGGGTACCGAGATCTGCGCCTTTAACTAACCTAGGTAGGCCATATAGGGAGCCTAAATGACTAACTAGGCTAATCACGACAAGTACTGAGGTGTCTGCCAGTACTGGCTAAAGGTGTGGTCATTTTTTAACAACAGGGAGGGGGGGTCAAAAAAATGTCACCCCTTTTTAGCGAAAAAGCCCGTGCGTTACTACAGCTCAAAGGGGTCGGCCACGCTCAATATCAACTTGCCTGAGGGAGACACCAAAAGAATCTCGACCTATCCCTTAGGGGGACCAAAACAATTTTGACCTGCTTGCGCGAAAATCCACCAACCCCCCTTGTTGTTAAAAAATTACCACTCCCTCAGGTGAGAATACCATCGTACCAGTGTACCCTGGGCATTCCACATCATATACTACCCCCATCTAACCTCTACATGAATCTGCACCGACTATGTATTATGGATATAATTCAGTTAGGCAGGCATACGGCGCATATGTATCTGATGCTCGCTAAATCCACTTATAAGGGTTAATGCATCAACCAGTTCAACACGGCATGCTGCTTTAATACATCATTTCCCTTGTCAGCACCATGATACCCTCTCTAAGAGCTGGCATGATGCACCAATTCACTGGTGCATCATGACATGCTTTGGTGCATCATGCCGTCCTTACAGGGTTACAGGGTTAAGGGGAGAGGTGAGGCATCTGGCCTCAATATGTATACTGCTGTAACACCTCACCCTGTGTAGGCCGCCATCTTGTCCCCGAGGCCGCCATCTTGTCCCCCTGTAAGCAGCCATCTTGTCCCCCAGGCCGCCATCTTGTCTCCCAGGCGGCCATCTTGTCCTCCAGGCCGCCATCTTGTCTCCCAGGCCGCCATCCTGTCTCCCAGGCCGCCATCTTGTCTCCCAGGCGGCCATCTTGTCCCCTAGGCGGCCATCTTGTCTCCCAGGCAGCCATCTTGTCCCCCAGGCCGCCATCTTGTCCCCCAGGACGCGATCTTGTCCCCCAGGACGCCATCTTGCCCCCATGTAGGCCGCCATCTTGTCTCCCAGGCGGCCATCTTGTCCCCCAAGCCGCCATCTTGTCCCCCGTATCCCACAGATTGAAGTGTCATTACCGTAACTCAGATATACCAGCCTAACCACCTATGTTCCCAGGTCTATTTTAGTTCCTGTCCCTACTACTATCAACATGGCGCTGCAGTTAACTGAAGAAGGGCCTATAGTGGACATGCAGTGGGAGGCAGTGACCACGCCCACCTCGCACTACTTTATCAGTCCGCTAATTAATTAAATCACGCCGCCCGCCCCTCTCTCTGTACACCCCGGGTGTGTTAATTACAGAGACTGGTCAGCAAATCTGGACCTGCGTCTCCATGGTCACGTGGTCTGGGTAGACCTAAACATGGTCAGTTGGCCTAAGTGTACTGATACATGATCACATGGCCTTAGCACACCTACAGATATTAGTCACAAGTGTATGTGTATACTAATTATATTACACATATTAAACCTATTATTGCCCCCCCCCCCATCCTGGTTGATTTAAACAGCATAAAGCCAAGGAAAGACAGTGCATTCTATACTGGACTACACACTTTTATTACAATTTCTATGTACATAGCACTCCATGTTAGGACTTTTCCAGCGGTCGTGTTTTATCCAATGTTGCTCAACTGACAAATATCGAGCATCACCAGGACTGAAGCAATTGCGAAGATTTGTGGAAAGTGACATCATTGAGATGAGACCAGTGGCGTGGCGTAGGAAAAGCCCCCCCCCCCCCATCATAGAGGAGAGGGGGCTACATATGTGAAATATGCCCCCCCCCCAACCCCTTACCAAATTTGCCAACACCCTATAGTATTATACACATTATTCCCAAACCACATAGGAAAAGTGGGAGCCGAGGAGCCAAATGCAAAAGGTTTATAATTGAGGTTGGTTGAGTTGGGAACCCCCTGGGCCCCCAATAACGATTTGCTTCCTAGGCCTCTTAAAGAACACTGACCACTTGGTAAGGTCCAGGTAAGGTCTGCCCCTTACACTAACTATAGATGAAGTGTGTGTTGGGTTGGGGCTGCATGGGTTGGGGGTCTCATGGCTAAGGGCCCTTTGTTGGGTGGCGCTGCCCTGGAGTGACAGGGAGTTAGGTCAACAAAGCATCAGCATCTCCAGGGTCTTAACTACCCCTCCAGCACCCCCCCCCCCCACACACACACACCCTCTGCTGCCACTACTAACCCCACTAACCCTTTAGCCGCATAGTGCTTTACTGTATCATGCCTTACATCGGCATGATACATCAGTAGACTCCCCCAGGGCTGCATCCAAGCATCATGACTCTGGGGCTGATACACTCCTAAATGTTCGTCGTGATGCACGTATGCAGCCATGGTGAGTAACCCATTTTTATGAATAGCTCACCAGGACTGCATGCATGTATCATGACAACAAGGTTACATAGTACATTAAAGCACTATGTTGCCCTTAAGAGTTTAAGCACCCATCCCCACTACCCTCCCCCTCTACCCCCCCCCCCCCACACACACACCTCCCGGCACCAGTCGGTCTGCCCTGTCCTGCTCCAGGGCATGACCTTGCCGTCTGATAGTCTGACCTCCACGTGACCTCTACAGCCCTGGAGGGGTCAGGTGGGACGCCCTCGTTATACCCAGGTGTACCGGGGTGGTGGGGGGGGGGGGGGTGAGCATGGGTGTGTGTAGGGGGGGGGGGGTAGGGGCCTCTACCTATCAGGTGGAGGGAGAGGCTATATAGCTATATACATGGATCAGAACATATCAGATTCAATATATGCAGGATTCTTAATGTTAAAACCTAAATACCTTGTATTCAAATATTATCTGACAAGATTTAGGTCATTTTGGACTATTTTAGAGTTAATTTGATGGTCCTTGAGTCGGATGGTCATCTGAGAGTCGGGGCTAAAACTTGTGGCTCAAATTGTTGTACCTTGCAAGCCAAAGCAAAAAAAATAGATTAAAAATTAAAATCCGACCTGCCTACCCTAAATTTTCAGACCATTCAACCTGAGACATACCTTTTTTTGGTCCACTTAAACAAAACACGGCTAAAAGACCTGATATCTCCACAATATCTATAAACACCATATACCTTTCTACAAACGGTTTTAGATAACACCCACCAACAGCATCACGAGATACCCAAGGTAACCCCCCCACCCCCACCCCCACCCCCCCCCACCCCCACCCCCCGGGGCGGTGGGTATAACGCGCAGTAATTCGGGTCAATACTATCAGTTATAACGGCAGCTTCCGGCCCATCACATCCATCAAATAGTCCGCCGGGGGGCGCGTGCTGCCGTGTAGGAATACGTCACGTCATGAGGGACGTCCTGGGACCTCACGTGACGTCATAGGGACGCTGCAGTCAGGGGTATCTGAAAGAAAAAAGGGGTTTGGAGGGATTTAATGAGGTCGCTGATAAATGTTTAGTAAAGTTTCTATGTAAGGCTACATGTTTGAGACATTGTTGTCTTATGTAAACCATGCTTAACAAAATAACTCCCTTTGCATGGCCTAGTGTATACATATCTGCTTCTGGGTGGAATTTTCAAATTTGTACGATTCAAATATAGCAATGAAGAAAACATAAAATTCAGCATAAAATATAACTTACTGTACGGTCAAGGACCCGTTCAGCTAATGGGTGATCGTACACGCAGGCAGCGATTGAATCATGGGGCCTTGAGGTGCATTGTATACGGGACTAGCACATCCTGGTACTTCAGGTAGTCGGGGGCTAAACCCCATCTCCTTATCAGGCTAATCCCCTCTCCTCACACCTATAGAACAAAGGTGCTGATAAGAAATTCACCCATGATGCACTGCTCTGGAGTCGGGGCCTAACGACAATGCATTGCTCTAAGCCAAGGTGGCGGCCCCCATAGCCTAATGCGCTAATTCCGTATATGGCCCAGAGTCTACAACAGCGCATTAAATTTTATATCACCTTTAACGTTTTGTCTTGAGTACTTGCACTTATTAAAGCAAAACACTGACTTTAAAGCAATGTCTCTGGAAACGCAGTGTACATATCTTTTGACCACCATAATACAGTCACCGATGACGCTTACACAGATACTATAAATTACCATGCAACCGTAAATACATACATCATCCCCTTCCCAGAGCTCCTAAAGAGATTCCCCTCCTGCTGAATGTCCACTTCAAAGGGGTTAGGGACGGCTTCATTAAAACCAGACGACATTAGTACAAACGTTTACAGGAGGGGGAATGACTGGGGACGCCCCGCCGCATGTAGACCTCATCTCAGTATGTAAATAAGCCGTGTTTTCCCGCCCAAATGTCACATAAATAAAAAGCAGACGACTTTCATCTGACGCTCTCCCAAATGGAACTCGGCGTCCGCCTGGCGTCTGCTGCTTCCCCCAGTCGCCACCAGGGGTCGGGATTAATGGAATCCCGACTTCCGGTCTCCACACCGAGGCCACAGATTGACGTAATCTGCGGCGGAGTGCGCATGCCCGGCGGACCGTGGAGGCCCCTGCCGCCGGGCTTTCTGATTGGTCAAATTACGCCGGCGCACATCCGGGTAATCTTGTTTCCTCAATGACATCCGGTCCCGGCTGGTTCCCGGCTGGTTTCCGCGGCCGAAATGTCGTCTGCTGCGTCTCTGCAGATGACCTTGGAGGGCACCAAGGTCAAACGGCCTGACGCCGGGGTAAGGGACCTTCTGATGACAAAATGGCTGCCCATTGACTTCCGGTGATTGAGGGGAGGGCTGGGTGGCGCCGCCTGGTCTGCTGGTAACAGAGGTTATCATTCTCCCAGATTTCCCATTGTCGTCTGCGGCTCTATCTGTACTGTCGTCTGCCACTGCTTTATTGTCGTCTGCTATTCTATCTCTACTCCTCTTCTAGCCTGGCCTGTTACACTATAGCCAAGGTAGCCATTTCCTCAGGCATTTTCCATATGCTGTATTTAGCTATTCTTGATTGTTTTCTTTCCTTGGTATTGGCTGTGCCCACAGGTATTAAGTTGGCATTTTTTCCACTATATTAAAATGGCTGTACGTATCATCATACCCTGATTCAGGTCTGTAGTATGAACATGAATGTCGTCTGCTATTATATTCTAGCCCTCCTTATTAGCCAAGGAAGCCATTTTCCAATTTGAGTATCGCATCTTCAATATTTATCCGACATATTTAAGACTTTTGGGCTGGCATTGCAGTGTATCAACCCTGTATGGTTGGCATGATATATGATTGCAGCCCCGGCGAGTTACTCCTCAGGGCTGAAATTATGCATTATGATTATGTTATGACGATAAATGGCATAGCGCCTGCTATCACTATAGTCATAATACACACTATGCTGCCCATTATATACAAAGGGTTAAAGTAAAGGGTCTATATATGTATTATTCATAAAACTAGTGCTGTTGATGCCCTGGCGGCTTAAGTTAAAACCATAGCCCTCTACACCAGACTCTTACCATACACGGCACGCCACCCCCCCCCCCTCCCCCACACCTCTCTCCCGCCGAGACCACCTCTCGCGCCACGTGATAAACAGAGATTGAGGCGCGCTAATCACGTAATCTCTCGCACTAATCTCGGGGCCACGTGACTTGCCGTGGCTTCATTAGCCTCGTCTTCATTACCCGTTCCCATCATGCCCCTGAGGGCCCGACCACTTCCGCTCCTCTCCATCCTCCTTTTTTACCGTTTTTACTTTTTCCGCTCCCTTCCCTACTGATAGCCTCGTATTACGCCAATCTGCGCGCGCATCTAAATCCATCAGCACAACGCCGGTGGTGCCCTCCCGCGGATGGACCGGGAACTAGGCCGACGGGACGCCGACCTCATACCAAGCCAATCTCGGCCTAAATTGGCAGAAAATCCGGCGGGTGCTGCAGGGATTCGGCGGGTCGTGGTCCGGCTACTGATGACGACAGCCGGAAGCGGAAACGCTGAGTGTATACTTCCGGCGGGATTGGCACCAGGGGGCGTGAAGGGAAATCTGAATCCTAGGGCATTGTGGGTACCAGAGCTTTGTGTCGGAACCCCCCCCCCCCCCCCCCCCCCGTTGTGCTGGCAGTTTTTGTATTCTGCAGTCCGCAGCTCTAGCAGTGTGTATACCAGTGATTTCTGTGTACGGTGTGGATGCCCTTCGCCCCTTCTCGTATACTCAGTACTAGACTGGGATAAATGCCCTTTTCCACATACTACTAAGTGATAGTCTGAGAATATGCCCTTTTCCTATACATGTACTAGTCAATGAAAGAATGTGGACATATTTTCCTTGTATACTACTCAATGCTAGAGTTTGCTTATATCCTATACTTCTCACTCTCACCCTGTGATATATGCCCTTTTCTATATACTGCTCAGTAGGAGACTGGGAATATGCCCTTTTCTGTACGACAGCAGTCAGCCTGGATATAACCGCACCTTCCCTATACTACTCAGTCGTAGCCTGTATATATATGTGTCCTTTTCCTATACTACTTTAGACCAACTCTTACCGTTAGCGAGGCTCGGTTCTTAGATGATAGCTCCATTTGCAAGAAATAACATATTACACGGGTGATCCACTGTCTCCTTCTCTAGCAGCGGCTAATACAGTTTTGTAAAGATATTGATGCCCTGATATACCGTAGTGGCTTGAATAAGCGCAGGGGTCTCAAATAAGCGCAGGACATGAATAAGCGCATGGTAAATGAGGGTATTGAAATGAAAATTTAGGCCATTTTTGTATCTTGAATAAGCGCAGGGTAAATGGTACCATCGAAATTAATAAGCGCAGGTGCGCTTATTCAAGCCACTATGGTATATACATTTATAAGGGTTATAAAACATTATGGGGGATCCATTTCTTCCTTTAGCAGTTCTGTACAGTTCTGCTATAAGGGTTAGTGTTGTGGCCTTATTGACTCTAAATCTGTGCCGAATAAGTAGACATGTGCACTATTGGCCTGTACAGCACAACACCCTATTTGCATCTAGAACGACCCCACTAATTGGCAATCTATTAACCTACTTATCAGGCGCGCCTGCATTGCAGGTTTGAAAACCTGTGACTTGAACTGCATTCACCCAATCGGAGACCACCAAAATAGAAAATTAAAAATGTATGGTGCCCTCCGCTAGGCTACAAACGGCTTTAGTGCCTTTACTATTCCGACTTTAACGATATGGACTTCAGTCCACTGCACGAGCATATCTATTTAAGTATACCTTAAATGTCATTTTTATTACTTAAATGTCAAATTTAAGTACATCTAAGGTGAAACTTAAATGTCGATTTTGACATTTAAGCAGCATTTTGATGTACCTAAGCAACACTTTAAGGCGACATTTAAGTAGAATTTAAGAGTATTTAAGTTCATTAAATGGCCAGGCAAGGTGGTACTTAAATGTGCTTAAAGATTATATCAGTGCAATGTGCTGGTTTTCTGTGAACGACATTTCAAGGATATTTCCCGATATTTTGGTACATTAAATAAACTTAAATAGGAATTTTCATGCAGTGGTCCTTTTAAGCACATTCTCTATTGTTTCCGCATGCTGCAGTATGTATGCGTTGGTTGCTCATAGGAATTTTGCTGCGTTGACTACATGTAGTAGATATGGTACAATTGAATCGCTGTATACCCAGTAAACACAACCACGTTATTAAAACGTAATTTCACTACGTAAAACAACGTCAGAATGTAAGGGTTTATCTAGGTTATTTTCCCTAAATTAACGTAATTTAACGTTTAAAAGACGTTTATATGACGTAATTTGAAGGTTCATTTACATAACAGTATTCACATAGTTTGACTAAAAGCTCATGGCTTGTCATGGGTTCGAATCCCACAATGGCACAATTAGTAGGACTGTTACCTATTCGAATGTTTTTATAGGTAACATTACTATGTCAATATAGATGGATTTATGTTCAAAATGTTTGCAAAAAACATTTACAAAAACGTTTGCAAAAGCAGAAAAGGTATGC
Source organism: Harmothoe impar (assembly GCA_947462335.1). Classification (NCBI taxonomy): domain Eukaryota; kingdom Metazoa; phylum Annelida; class Polychaeta; order Phyllodocida; family Polynoidae; genus Harmothoe; species Harmothoe impar. The sequence continues at coordinate 7,226,965 of OX381713.1, forward strand.
ATGCAAACTTTTGCAGACAACTTAGGATGACTATCTAAAAGCCAGGCTGGGAACCGTACCCAGGACCTTTACATTGGGAGTCCCAGGCTGATGGTTGAGGGGCCCTATAAGCCTGAAGGTATTGTAGTCATGACAATGGAACTACATGAGAATCTGCCAAATTAGGGATTCCAAAAGCGTGGTTGCATCCAAAGCATACAGACGCCTCGTATACCATACCATATATTAGGGACCTTTAGCAACCCTGTAAAAGCTCATTAAACGCAGACATATCAGTGCTGAAGGTATAGGGTACGTCTGCGTTATATAGGGACCTTTAGCAACCACGTAAAAGCTCATTAAACGCAGACGTATCCTATCCTCTCAGCACTGCTACGTCTGCGTTTTATAAGCTTTTACGTGGTTTGCTAAAGGTCCCTAATGAGCTATGTCGGGTTTGCTAAAGGTCCCTATTGACTAATGAATAGTCAACATGAGTATATATCCAGTGCATAACACTGAAAGGGTATGTCAGCTCCGTGGCTTAATGGTTAGCATGCCTACCTTCATATCATAGATTACCCCATGCAGTGTAGGTTTGAATCCTGGTGTGGGTACTTTTGTATACGTCTTTCTCTTCTTTTTCTTGATGTTTAAACCTGTATAAATCTATGTTTAATATTCATGTAGTTCCTAACTTGAAACTATGTTTAGAAACGTTCATCAACAGTGTGTGTGCCCAGTAAACACCCTGATGTTTGATAAACCTAATTTCACTATCCTACCCCACGCCATCCAGCTATATAAAGGTCTATATAATTATAGTATAATAGTCTATATTAGAGCTACATAGCAACCTTTCTTCCAGCTGCCTCGATAGCCTAGTCAGCTAAAATGTTGCACAGTGATAGTCAGGTCCCCTGTTCGATTCCCAGTCATGTTTGTGGTGAAAATACTGTATCTGTAAATATTATTTATTTTCTTTTTAAAATAGAAATCTGATGTAAATCCACCTATGCTAGATTTTTTCCAAAATAATTTTATAAAAAATCTTGTTAGGTTATTTTAGGTAATTTACCTAAATAAACCTTCGGGAACGTTCTCATAACGTTCAGATAACGTATATGTACGTTCATTTACGTTCAATAACTTAAAATAACCCTTACATTTGAACGTTATTTTACGTAATAAAGTTACGTGATTAACACTTAGTGACCACGTTCTCTGAACGTTAATCTACGTAACTGTGTTTACTGGGTAAGTGTTATAAGCCAAGGACAGGGTAATTGTCCAAGGCGCCAGCCAAGGATAATTACCATTGCCCAAGGCTTGTAGCACTTATAATGTAGCTACTGACCAGTATCCATATCTGACTTATACACAGTGATCAGTTTTTATTTCATGGTGGATATGATCTATCAAGGTTAAGTGTATGGGAGTACCATATGCGAGGGCAATGTGCAATAACCCTCGGGCATATTGCACGCTTTGGCCATATTGCACGCTCCCGAGGGTCACGTGACCCTCGGAAAATGGCGGCCGACGGAAGTAAACAAACACCACGGAAGTAAACAAAGATAGTGGAAGTAAGCAAACATGGACTGCAAATCTATTTTAGATCGAAATACCCTGAAATAAATACAGAGCGTCACTTAAAAGTGATCTCGTCACTGGTTAGTCCACTTGCAGTGCTTGGGCCGTATTGCACTAGGCCTACGACCAGCGTGCAATACGGCCCAAGCACTGCTCGTGCACTAACCAGTGACTCAGTCACTTTAGCGTGCAGCTCTGTCTATGTATGCGATATACAGATAGGCAGTTTCTTCTGTTCTCCCAGCCCACTGTGGCATACATGTTATGACAACACTGTATGCCATGTGGTGGAGTGATGCGAGGTTGCCTCTATGCTTTTGATATAGTGCTGTATACCAGACAATGTAAGACACTCTGGGGTAAGTGATGTTTAGGAGTGCTAGAACAGCGGTCAGTGAGGAAACTAAAGTGACCGTAGAGTGCGGAGCGGGACAGTCGGTGTTCAGTCGGTGTTCATTTAGTGGCGGGCTTATCTCTCACCCGGCACACGTCGACATCTCTCCAGCCCCCGTCCTGATAGATGGTCCCTACACTTAATCATGTAAGGACGGCATGATGCTTTAATACCCTTGGTCGGCATGATGCATGAATGCAGCCCTGGTGAGTAATTCACCAGGGCTGCATTCAAACATCATGCCGACCCTATGGTATTGCCTAAAGGGATGGCTTAATACATCAATTCAGTGCCTTCGCTGCTATAGTGCATCATGATGACAAGGGCATCATGCCGTCCTTAGAGGATTAATCCACTCGCCGCCTCACCACCACAGTGCCCGGGGGACCCTGGAGGGGCCTCCCTGGGGGTTTACTGAATAAGAGAACTCTCTGACCGAGTATGTTTATAGCGGTACTTGGAGTGGTCCCACCCGCACGCCGAGGCTGGATTCAATCGCTCGGTGCCGAGGTCAGGTCATCACGAGTGGATATTACACTCTCCTCCCGTCCCGACTGGCCCGATACTGTTATCTAAGCCACATCCGGTGCATGTCGGAAGCCATGTTATCTGGGCGATAATAGGGGCAGTTGTCCATACCTCCAGTATGGGGGAGACATGTTATCTGGGTGATAATAGGGGCAGTTGTCCATACCCTCAGTATGGGGGATCTGGGCGGGGTGAGGCTGGTTACCGGTGGACCTCGTCCATCTGTCCAGACGACCTGCCGGCGACAAGCGGCCAACACGGTGGCGCCCCCCCGTGGCGGGGTTGTTGATTAGGGATGGTGCGCGGGGAATCGGCCCCTCGGGACCGGAAGTGGGACTGGATGTGGGCCGCCCGGCGAGTCGTCCCCGGTCACCAGGGAGCGCTAGGGACACGGCGGGCCGACCAATCAGCCTGCAGCTCTACTACTGGTGGTGTGTGTGGGGGGGGGGGTACAGGGTCTGCACATACTGTAAACCCTCGCGTATAACGGGACTAGCACATCCGGGTACCTCAGGTAGTCGGGGGCTAAACTCCATCTCCTTATCAAGCTTATCCCCTCCCCTCACACCTAGAACAAAGGGACTGATAAGAAATTCACCAATAATGCACTGGTCTGGAGTCGGGGGCCTAACCAGAATGCATTGCTCTGAGTCAAGATGGCGGCCCCCATAGCCTAATGTGCTAGTCCCGTGGCTAGTAGCAAGGCAGATCTCCAGTGAGGGCTTATACTGGACTAGTACATTAGGCTATGGAAGCTCCCGTCTTGCATTGCAATGCATTGTGGTTAGGCACCGAGGTTTTACGGTACTGGGGGGCGGGGGGTGAGGGTGTGCACATAGGACAGGGATTATACTGGTTAGAACGGTGGATGGTGGATGGGGAGGGCAGCAGGTTGGATAGGGTCGGGGGGCGGGGGATGGGGTCAGATCGGGAGGCGGGGATCCCTAAGTGTCCAGCTCTCATCTCATACCATGCATGTCCACTACACCAATTTAACCCTTTATAGACAGCGTAATGCTTTAATGTTGTTTGGTCCCCATGACCGCAACCCTAATGAGGGAGTTTGCACTACTGCATTCAGGCATTATAGGACCTCGTAGGGTATATCCGCTCAGCGCTCAGCCTCCGAGTTACTCGCCAGTGAGTTACTCGCCAGCACTGCATCATCTGCTCATGCCAATGAACATAAACGATGAGGCATCGCACTTCCACCAAAGGGTTAACAGCTGAGGTAAGTATATGAGGCCACCAAGTCACTTCATGCCATCAGTCTCCGTCCTACCGTCCTACCGCTACCACCGAGTCAGGTCATGGTATGGTTCACGGCACAATGTCAAAGTGCGCCCATCAATCACTAGGTATGTGGCACCACCCCTCCCAACACTATGTACCAAGTACTGCCCCTGCCCCACACCATCCTCTCAATGATTCCTTGTCCTCTGGACGCTTTCTGCTTTCCCTAACCCTGGTATGTCCAGCACTTCCCATCGTCCTCCCTGCCCTCTTACCGCACTAATAATGTGGGTGATCCTCTAGCTCTTTAAGGACAGAGGTCACTAAATGGATGACATTTGTTGTCATCATGCACCAATGCAGCCCTGGTGAGTAACTCGCCAGTGCTGCATGGGTGCATCATGCTGGCCCTCTGGGAGTGTCTCAACCGCTTAAGGTCTGTATGATGCTTAAATGCCACGCTCTCAATGATTCCCTGTCCCTATTCCGGAGACCTTCTGCCATCCCTCACCCTTGGCAGCACATCCCATCGTTCTCTTTCCCCTCCTACCATACATAATGGTGTGGTTGATCCTTTAACTCTATAAGGGCCGCTGCTGCCTATGGTTTCAAACCATGGGGGAAAAAAATTCAAAATACCCTTGAAAAACCGCTGCTGCCCTATAACAGTGCTGCCTTATAGCAGTATTACCACTGAATTAAAGGTCCTACTATGAAACAAAGAATAGGAATTTTTTAATCAATCCAAATATATTTAACATGTATACTACGTCCTCTTGTCAAAAAGGTGTAAATTCTGTCTCCAATACAATTTATTTCACTCCTTACCCACTATCCCAGGGATCACATACTTGCAAAGTTGTATATTCTCATGGCTTAGGGTCGGCGGTTAAGGTCCAAATCACACTTTCCAAGGCCAGCAGTGAAAGGGTTAAGGGCTGACGGTGGCTTAGTGTGCAGCGCCCCATGTCATCATGGTACTTGGATGCAACCCTGGCGACTCTACCCACCAAGACTGCATTCATGCATCTTGCCAACTATTCAATAGTGTATCAACCCCACAGGGTCGGCATGATACATGAATTCAGCCCTGGCGAGTTACTCCCCAGGGCTGCATTCAGGCATCATGATGATGAGGGCCATAATACATTGAACCACTATGCTACCCTTAACCCTTTAAAGTCAGCATATCACTAAATGATGATATTTGGCGTCATGATGTACCAATGCAGTACCGGCGAGTAACTCGCCAGTGCTACATCAATTGTTGCATCATGCCAATCCTTTGGGAGTGCCTCAACCCTGCAGGGTCGGTATGAGGCTTGAATGCAGCACTGGCGAGTTACTCAACAGTGTTGCATTGATGCATCATGAAAACCAAGGATATGATGCATTAAGGCATTTATGCCGTCCTTAAAGGATTAAAGCACTAAATGACCATCATGGCCCCAGAACCGTTACGTTGACGGCCTCCCGCGTCCCCCCCCCCCGCCGCGCCCCCTATCGGGCAGCGACAGGCGCCGCCAAGTCTCGCGTGTCCACGTGAGAGATGAGAGAGCGCGAGAGGTCGGTGGGCGATGATTGGGGTAGGAGAGGGCGGCGCCGGCCCGGGGGTGAGTGATAATAGGGGCACTGGGCAATGTCGTCTGCTGGTAGGTGGGTGGGTGCATGTAGGATGGGGGGGCTGAGTCTCCTTTTGTCATTGTTACGTGATTCTCCCAACTACACGTCACAGCCCTTCACACTTGTACCAACATTCTCCAATTCTCCTTGCTCCTAATCTTGACTATATAGTGTAAACAAATAATATGACAAATGTACTCTAATTCCAGAAAGACTCGACCCAACGAAGTCTAGGTCTTCACCACTAACCCACCATACCGTTATATCAAACATTAGCAATTATTTACCTTTATTGTTACATGTATATTGTTCATGCATGTTCCATCTATATGGATTTGGAATATACCAAGACTTCTAGAAAAGGATTATCTTTCACGCAACCATTGTACATGGAAGAAAGCCGTCTTTACAGCGATTCTTGCAATATATGTTTTAAATCGCAAATATCAAATCTAGCTAAATCTCAATGTGTTCTTGATGTTCAGCTACAAACCTGTGTATTATTATATTGTATCCCTTCATTGGTGACCCTGACATAATGTCATAGCCTGGACTGATATTCAATGATATGATTACTCTGCAACAGAAAAATAACTCTTTTCATTAGAGTCACATGTCTAGAAGGAGGTATGAGTGTTTTGCACCTCCTTTGAAGTATATTCAGATCAAGGATGAATAAAGAACTGAATAATAGAAAGACCTAACAACCTGGAAGCCAAACTGTCAAAGTATTTTTTCACCAATTTTGATCTTTGAACTCAAAGACACATTTTATACACATAAGTGTGTAGGCTGCAACTAGAAGCCTATTGGGGTTACCTCGTCCTAACTCAGCCTCCAATCTTTAAACAAGAGGAGTCTAAATGAGACATTTCTGGCCGCAACCAGAACCATATTGTGTTTACTGTAGACCACAGAGGGCGCCCCCAGAGTTTATTGTATCACTCCGCACTGCGTCTGAATACAAGCAGAAGGGGCGTGATGGGGTCCTGTATTAATCCGCCAGAATCTAGTTCCACTCTCCACAGCCACATCTCGTATACTCTCGTTCCCCGCGTGAAGCACAATCTCATTGGGCGCTGGAATCCAACATGGCTGCCGGGTGTCTGCAGTCATTCCTCTAACCCGATAAATGTCGGCTGCTTCCTTGCCGCGCGGCTCCTTTTCCCGCGCTGCCATGTCTCGGGGATATTTGCTCGCCGTGATGGGCGCCGAGGTCAAAGGCGGGCTGAGAAATTGCCATCTTATAGTGATAATACAAATCCACACGCCCTGACCTCTGGCCGAGACGACTACTTCCACGAGGTACGGTAACCCTGCAAGGACAGCAGAGGGGTGTAACATGCTCTTTATCGTCATAATGCAGCCCTGGTGAGTAAATCACCAGTGCTGCATCCATACATCATGCCAACCCAACAGGATTGATTCAACAGCAAAGGGTCGGCATGATGTTCGTTGCCGTATACCCAGGAGGTACTCTCCAGCGCTGCATTGGTGCATCATGACGACAAATGAACATGATCCTACCGGCATCATGCCCTCCTTACAGGGTTATCCCCTTGTGCAAGCAGACGACCAGTCGGGACGCGTGTCCTTTGCTGTTCTTCAATTACAACATTATTGCTCCGTTGGCAAATAGCCTTCACAGATTTCCAAATTGTCATGCGCAGAGGGCCGACTTCCGGTCTGCGCTCGCCCAGCGTCCGGCCTCTGGGCGATAATAGGTGCAATGGGCATTGATTTTCACCCGGCGAGCAGACGACATCTGAACCGGAAGCGCGGGGAAATGTATGTAAATTAGTTCGGCGTCCGGTGGCCGTTTCCTCGCCGGGCACAGGGTAAGCAAAGACAGCACTGCCCGGCGGCCGCTAAATTGTGAAAATTGATGAGCGTCTCAGCTCTGAGTCCAGCCTGACAAAACGGGTGGAGACTGTCAGTTCTGAGTTCAAGGGGAACTGCCCCCTTTATCGCTCGCCTGTCAACCAATCAGATTACGTCTTACAGAGAGGACACGGCATGATGTGACTTGTCAAGGAGCACCGACAGGGGTGGGGTCGGGGAGGGCAGGAGGGGAGTGTTGTATCGACATTGTGGTCTTTTGGGCTGAGGGGGTAAACATGACGTTAACGACTGTACGAGATAATCATGACAAACATCCTTTAGAAGTGTCCCACTGTTATGTTGAAATCCTTCCTGTTGATATTAGTATTTGAGAATGAATAGAATACAGAGACAAAGATAAAGAGAGACATGCAGAACGATAGATAGAGACAAAGACACAGATCGAGAGAGATTGAGGGCGACAGAGACAAAGAGACAGACAAAGAAAAGGACAAATATAACAAGACAGAGACAGAGACAAAGAGAGAGATAGGGACAAGGAGAGACAGGGACAACGAGAGAGACAGGGACAACGAGAGAGACGGAGACAAAGAGAGAGACAAAGAGAGAGAGAGAGACAGGGACAAGGAGAGAGACGGAGACAAAGAGAGAGACAGGGACAAAGAGAGAGACAGGGACAAGGAGAGAGACGGAGACAAAGAGAGAGACAGACACAGAGGGGTGAGACAGACATATGCACAGACATAGGGATAGAGAGATCGGAGAGAGACAGGGCCATGAAATCTACTTGGACTCAGTTCATCCTCCTGGCACCGGGCCCACTGTTACATCGATTCCTTAAACCTTCTCTACTCCACTAAATAAAACACATGTTTAGCCAGCTCCACATCCCACATGCAGTCTGGTGAAAGGTTTGACAGACCCAACACATCCTCCACCTAAGGGGGGGGGGGGGTGTAGAGGGGGGGGGGGTTACCCCTGGGGGGAACTCACTCTATGACAGTACCGGCCGACTGCCCCTGTTATTTCAGGTTCCCCTGTAACACTACCTTATTTCCTGATGCAAACAGTGCAGTAGACATGGATAATGATTGTTTTCTTTAAATTTTATCATTTATATGTAACTGAGACCCAATGACTGGCCTCTGCTCTAGAGTTACCGCCCCCTATTTTGAAGGGTACAAAGAGTCACCGCCCCCTAATTTTTGGATCCACCGCTTCCGTGGGGCGTTTGGAGGTGGGTAGTCATTTCAGATCTGAGTGCCCCCCCGGGGGGGGGGGGGTTACTCAACCCAGTCTTGGGTAGCCACTGCTGAACTGCTCCTTGGAGACGTGGCATAAGAAAGACTGTCCTTGCCCAAAAAGCTCTGAAACCAGAGGAGAAAAATATGCGATATCAAAAAATCAATTGAACAAAAGCCTACCACAAGTAAATAGCACATAAACGCCAATGCAACTACAGGCGTCCAATAGTAAGCTGTTTATATATGTACCTCTGTGGCACGGAATGACATCTGAGAACTTGGGGCGGTCAATTACTCAAGGGAGAATTATAGAGGTCATATCATGGAATGGGTGAGCTGCAGTTCTGCTTTCGGCACATAGAGCCAGTAGGGTAGACTGACCTGAAGGTAACCACATACCATGAGATGTCCACCTTAATTATGTAGTTATTTATACATGGTATTGTCTTTATGTGACCTTTGATGGAAAGAGTATCACTCAAAGTGTACTGTGAGACACAAAAACACGGCTTATCATGCATGAATCACAACAAAATTAAGGTGGACGTATCATGGTACACTGAAAATCCATAGGTTGAAAGGGTTAGTCAGTACAGACTAACACAGGTTGGTCATATGAGTGTTAGTCACAATGGCAAAGTTATATTCAAAAATGACCAAGGGGTCAGTCAGTAGTGGCTAACCTAGGTCCATCATTGGTGTGTTGTATTCGTATATCACTAGTTGGGGCCACCTCTGATGACCACTCAGTGGCTCCCTCTGAAACTAAAAAGACTAAGGTGGGTTGGTCAGTAGTAACCAACCTGGCAATAATAACTAATCTAGGTTGGTGGTATAGGGAGCCAAAAAATGACTAACTAGGTTGGGCACTAGTGACTGAGAGGTTGGGCGTATAGGGAGCCTAGGAATATCAGTGTACGTGGTTACCTTTAGGTCAGTCTACCCTACCCACCTACCCCCCCCCCCCGCCTTCCTCCAGGGGCCTACAGGTGTTTAGTCAGGGTGCTCTGTACCTACCTGCTGCTCCTCCAGGCACCCCTACACCACGCCCACCGGGTGCTTAGCACAACGCCTCCATGTTTTTACCCCTTTAACCCTTTAAAGACAACATGTCGCTAAAAAATGACATTTGTCTGCATGGTGCACCAATGCAGTCCCCAGTGAATAACTGACTGGTGCTGCATTGGTGCATCATGCCGACCCTTTAGAAGTGTCTCAACCCCTTAGCGTTGGCATGATGCTTGAATGCAGCACTGGTGTGTTACACACCAGGGCTGCATTCATGCATCCAGACAACTAAGTATATGATGCATTGAAGCATCATGTTGTCCTTAAAGGGATATGGCCGCAAAGTGCTTTAATAATGTGTTATGGCTTCACTTTGCATGGATGCAGCCCTGGCGAGTAACTCACCAGCGCTGCATCCATACATCATGTTGATACTTCATGAAGGGTCACCATTAAATCATCAATGCATCACCGGTGAGTAACTCGCCGGCACTGTGTTGGTGCATCACAACAAATGTTACTTTAACGCCACACACCGTCCTTAAAGGGTTACTGATTAAGCTGAGAGGCGGTGAACGCGTTAATAAATCAGGACAGGTCGGGGCTAAAAAAGCCCCCCTGCGTGCTGCGGAGACGGCTAATGAGGGGGAGTGCCGCCAGAGGGCATCCTGGGTAACAGCTTTTATCTGCTCCAGTCAAGCAGGGAGCTGCTCGTATATGTCAGTACTATTAGTACAGGTATCACAGGTATTGGGGGTGAGCACACACCCACCACCTTGTTTTGACAAATGAGGCTGGGGTAATTAAGCCTTTAAAACACTATGCGGCAACTAAGGCCAAAAAAATAAAAGGTATGTTTCAGGTAACATGGGAAAAAAACTAGGGTCGGTAGGTCGGGTATTCATTTTATTTTATTTCAATTTTTTTAACATGAAAGTACTAGCCATTCTCTGTGGAAATCCTAAAAATGACCCAGAAAAGTGTAAAAATATGAAATTTTCTTCAAAATTGCACAAAAAAACGTAGGATCGGCCCTGTTTTCCTAGGGTCGGTCGGGTGACCTGAAACAAACCTTTTTTTTTAATTGGCCTAAGGGGTTAGACCTCCAGTGGTTCTAGTGTCCTGACAAAGTTATCTGTACGAGTGTTACATCTCCAGGGTTGTAGGGGGGATCTGCTGATCAGAGACTGAGCTAAACCTCCACAGGAGACTGTATAATGTACTGGAGGGTCTGTGAGAACAGATTCGTGACTCATGGCTTTAATCTGCTCCAGTCAAGCAGGGAGCTGCTCGTATATGTCAGGAGACACTGGTACTCCAGGGTCTCACATCTCTTGTTGCTGTTCATCATGTGGTGTGCAGCGCCTTGTTTCGACAAATGATCGGAGATTAATTAACATCTTAACCCTTTAAGGATGGCATGATGCCTTAATGCATTATGCCCTTTGTCGATATGATGCATGAATGCAGCCCTAGCAGGGAACTCGGCAGTGCTGCACTCATGCATCATGCCGACCCTAAGGGGTTGAGAAACTCCCAAAGGGTCGACATGATGCTTGAATGCAGCACTGGCGAGTTACTCGCTAGGGCTGCATTCAAGCATCATGATGACAGAGAAATACATTCAAAGTGTTACAATATAATATGTTAGCAGGCTGGTTGTACAGGTATCGCAGGCATTGGGGGTGGGGACTCCCCGTGAGGTGCTCACACACACACCTCCTTGTTTTGACAAATGATGGACGGTTAATTAACCCTTTAAGGGACACCTAGAGCTTTAAAGGTAATTCTTAACATCTTGGTGGGGGGAGGTCGATTTCGAGCAGGCACACCAAAAGAATCTGGTCCCCCCCCCCCCCCAAAGAAAGTTCAGATTTACCGAGGCTGACCCCTTTTAGATTATATAATAATGTGCAGGCTTTTGGGCTAAAAAAGGGATGGAATTTTTACACACTTGTAGAGAGCTCCCAATTTTTTGGCTCCTTTCCTCGTTCTTCAAGGGGTCCAGTTGCTGCATTTGTGTATCATGACGACAAAGGTTATATTTCACTAAAGCATTATGCAGCTAGGCCAAATAAAAAAAAGGTGTGCTTCAGGTTACCCGACCCTACCTAGGAAAAAAGGGCCGACCCTAGAAATTTTTATCCAATTTTGAAAAAATATTTATACTTTAGGTCATTTTAGGGTAATTTAAGAGTTGTTCTGATAATTCACGAGTCGAGGCGGTCGTCGGCGAGTCGGCATTAAAGTTTGCGAGTCAATTTCTAGGTACTTTTCAGGCCAAAGTAAAAAAAAATCCGACCTACCTACCCTAGATTTTCAGACCATGTAACCTGAAACACACCTTTTTTTTGGCCTTACTAAGGGGTTCTAGCAGCCTGAGTTCCTGCATGTTCTGGTGGCCATTGTTGGTGCTCACCTGCCATGCTGTGTTTACAAAGTGTCCTGACACATTACTCTGCATGACGGTTACATCTCCAGGGTTGTAGGGGGGATCTGATGATCAGAGATTGAGCTAAACCTCCCCATGATCTGTACTGGTGTAGGGTGGATGGCTGAGGTTTGGGGATTGGGTTGTGACTTGTTAATCCTCGGTGAGTAACTCGCTGGTGCTGCATTGGTACATCATACCTACCCTTCAGGAGTGTCTTAAAAAAAGTGTAGGTCAATCGGCGTCTGACCCAGATACTCGAGCGTGAATTTCAAAATAAAATCGCTTTAACATTTTCTTAATTTGTATTAGAACTACATAATAAAGTAATGAAACAGTATATTTATATCAATTAAAGAAACATATCGAAGAATAGATGCAAAATGGACAAAGCCGACGCCCAAGCGCGACCGATCCCCAAAATTAGCCCGTTTTTTTTATTCCCCCTTCCCCAAATTGCTATATCTACCAAACATAGACTTATACATGTTCTAAATACTTCAGAAAGAATTTAAATGGCACTAAAAGGGCAAAGAATGAAAAATAGGAAAACAATTGTTCTCATAATTGGAAGAAACAAGAAAATAACATGTTAACAGTTGAGCTGGATTTTACGAGGCCGCATTACAGCCCAAGGGTCAACACGTAGAGTAACCCAACCCTCAGACTTGGACTCGTTGACCTTTGTCTATATATTCCTCTCACACCATACTGAGGGATCTCTGCCCCTTTACTGGCTAGGCCAAAAAAAAAAAACGGTGTTGTTCAGGTTACATAGCCTGAAACTCTAGGTAGGATCTCTCTTTTTTTTAAATTTTGCTTTTTGCTTTTGCCAGAAAAGTACTAAAAAATTGAATCACAAACTTCAGCGCTGACTCGCCGACAACAGCGTCGACTTATGGACTATCAAATTGACCATAAAATGGCCCCAAATTTATTTTAAATATAAATATTTCTCAAATTTTGCTAGGTAGAGTCGGGTAACCTGAAACACACCTTTTTTATTTGGCCTTAAGGAATGCAAACGTAATGTGCTATGTCCTTTGTCATCATGGTGCATTCATGCAGCTGTGGCGAGTAACTCGCCAGAGCTGTATCTATTCATTACGGCAACCTTATGGGATTGATACACTCCTGAATGGTCGGCATGATGCACCAATACAGCAGCGGCATCAGTCTTTAAAGGGTTATCGTCTCATCTCGCGTCATCTCGTGCCATCTCGTGTTGATGACGAGACTGGCCTCGTTCTGGTCCTCCCACCAGGGGCCGCCACTGTACGTCCGTGACTGAACATGATAGCCTCACGTCAAACCTCGCACGTGACGAGACTTGGCGAGACTAGAGAGGTGCTAACGTTTTGTCTCAGACTCAATCCGCCTCCCCCACTTGTAGGTCACTTTGTTGTTGTTGTTATTGTTGTTATTATGGGGTTCCCTGATACTACATGGGTAAGTAAGGGTCAATCATAACGTCAGGTGCCAATAACTATGAGTCTTGCCATTCTCAATGAGGTGGGACTTTGTGATAATGCTCCTCTCCCAGTACAGCCTTTATTAATGTCAAATCCATCTGGTGTGTTAAGTATTAAGATAGTTTAGGGGCCGTCCATAAAATATGTCACACAAATATGGACCATTTTCAATCCCCACCACCCACCTACCCCCTTCTCACGCTTTTCCCCAAACCTTCATCATTGTTTGTCACACTCTGACCCAGACCCCTCCCCTCCTCCAACGCTTTATGGACGGCCCCTTATAACTGTCAGGTACACAGAGAAGGCCCGGGTGTCAGGCCAGCTATATATATGCTCTTGTTCAAATAAAACTAAGTAAATGAAAGAGTCAATTTAAATGCATGTAAATCCACATGAACCCCCAAGAGAGATTGTGAGAGACTGAGAAATCTGACATGTTAAATCCTGAGCGGAACCTCAGGCTCCCAACTCTGTGTAAGCCCTTGTCTTGGACACTTACATAGCTTGGTGAACATATTTGTTTCACCAGTGACAATGATGCATTTGCCTGTACTACTCACATGGAAGGCTCGAACCAAGAGCTTATTCTGAAGTTGAAAAACTAACCATGAACATCAATTATTAGAAACTGTATAAAGGTGATATTATGTATAGGAAATCAGTTGATATAAGGCTCAGTCTCATGAGTTTGTAACATTTCAAACGTCTTTGACCGGTGCCGTCTTTGACCGGTGCCGTCTTTGACCGGTGCCGTCTTTGACCGGTGCCGTCTTTGACCGGGTATGTGATTAAAATGAAGAAAAAAGTAGTGTATAGTAAAGAAATGGGTAAATTTTTAGTACAATATGCTATAACACATCATTTCGAGGCCTTATTTAAAATTGATATATTTCATATATTTATGTTACTGGCTCAGTCTCATGAGTTTGTAACAGTTGAAACGTCTTTGACCGGCGTCGTCTTTGACCGGTGACGTCTTTGACCGGCTGAAGAAAAAAAGCCCAAAAGGAGCCCTTAATATGTGCATTAAATTTTGTTTTTTTTAATTGGGTAAAACAACCATAGACTGTTTATTACATGAAGAAGTTGAAGCTTAAATTTCTTTACTATATACTACTTTTTTCTTCATTTTAATCACATACCCGGTCAAAGACGGCACCGGTCAAAGACGCCACCGGTCAAAGACGCCACCGGTCAAAGACGTTTGAAATGTTACAAACTCATGAGACTGAGCCATAAGAGGTATACACAGTAGTACAACCCCCCAATATCGCTCGGGCTGCTGTAGTATCCAGTACTTAATATAGGTAGCGCTGACCAGTCTATGACTAACCTATACAAAGACCCTACCGAAGACGGACTACACTGAGGGCGGAAGGATACACCCCAGGTTCTGCATGGCGGTGAGGCGGCTCTAGGGGGTCGGGAACCAGCTGCGACCCCAGATTTAATCCGTTCTGCGCAGGGATTAAATCAAGCCGTGTGTGGCCGCCAGGGGGCCGCTCGGGAACCGTCGGGGCCGCTCGGAAGTGTTCGGGCCGGCTCGGGTTGAGAGTGGGGGAGGATGATGACTTGGACGTAGGCTTCGTTGTGACGTGTGTTGTGACGTGTGTGGTCGGACGGGGTTAGCCCTCTAAACACCGATGCAGTGAGAAAAGGTGATTTTTCCAAATTGATTTATGTTGATTTTATCAGAGTTATTTTATCATTGTCTGTCATCGCTATGTCTGCCTGTATCTCGCGGATAATCATCTTTCAAATAATGTATATTAGAATGCAGGATTTTGAGGTGATATTTGTGTATTTGTCTGTCATACTCCATAAATGTTCAAAAACTGTATCAACAACTTTTCTGAAGAGTCACCCCTTCTTGCTATATTGGTCTATAGCGGCCGCACAGTGCTTAAATGCATCATGCATGTTATTGTCATGATGCATGAATGCAGTACTGGTGAGTTACAAACCAGGGATGTATTCATGAATGCATCATACGGACCCTTGGGAGATTAACCGACCCTGTGTAGCGTCGGCATGATGCATGGATGCAGCTGTCCTCTAGCCAGAGCTTCATTTGTGCATCATGCCGACAAAGGGCACATTACATTAAAGCACGATGCGGCCCTTACAGGGTTAGAAGGCCTGCAGGATTGATGGGATGTTATGGTGGGTATAGAGACCGCCATGGACCCTATACAAGCAGAGAAAGCTACACTAGCCATGCATGCAGGCTTCTCCCTCAGTGGCGGATCCAGGATTGTCTAGAAGGGGGGGGGCAAACCTGGAGAGACTGTCTGTTTCCCACGAGTGAAGCGCAGCGGTCATATAAGGGGGCTTTGGGGGCATGCCCCCTAGACAATTTTGATGGTCTGGATGTGAAATGATGCATTCTCATGCATTTTAGGATGCAATATTTTAAGACTCATCCCCCTCCCCAGTGGGCACAAAATTTAGGTCAATGTTGAATCAATGTTGAATCAGCATTGATTCAACATTGACAACTGTTTATCAATGTTGATTCAATGTTCTGTGCCCACTGGGTCCCCCCCCCTCCCTCCAGGTCAGATATAATATTGTCTCCATATCTCTCTCCCTTTGCTCTCTTTTCTTCTCTTTTCTTTTCTCTTCCTATTTTTTCCCACTTTTTTCTCTTTTTTTTGGAGGGGGGGGGGGCAAGGCCCATCGGGCCACCCCCCTGGATCCGCCAATGTCCCTTATCATTTAAAGATGACATCAATGCAAGTAACCCATTGGTGCATTTCGGGTTGAATCACATTGAATATTCGGATATGTATCAATTCTGTGCTACCCTAATCATAATAATAGTCTGCATAAAAGACGATCGCTGAAACACTGATATTATGGGTTAACACATTAGTAGTATAGTATGTATCGGAACGGGACTATAGTTAAGTACTGTTTATTACTCAATCGACATGCAGCCAATCAGAGGCCTCCATTTGGTCACGTGACCCCCTCATTTGCATAATTACGTAATAGGCCACGCCCCCTCATTTGCATAATTACGTAATAGGCCACGCCCCCTTGATCACCAGCCAATCAGAGGCTTCCATTTGGTCACGTGACCCCTCATTTGCATAATAGGCCACACCCCCTTGATCACGTGACCCTTTCATTTGCATAATAAGCCACGCCCTCTTGATCACCAGTCAATCAGAGGTCGCCATTTGGTCACGCGACCCCCTCATTTGCATAATAGACCGCGCCCCCTTGATCACGCGACCCCTTCATTGACATGATAGACCACAACAACATCATGTGACTATCTTTGTTTGTAAACAACACCACGTGGCTCTCTTGTTTGTAAATAAGACCTACTAAGTTTAGGCATAGGTAACAGCAGTGTTTGTAAATAACGCCTACTATGTTTTCAGTCATAGGTGTCTAGAGCAGCAGCAGCAGCATCTTCAGCAGCAGCAGCAGCAGCAGCCGCGTCATAAGTGTCTAGAGCAGTAGCCACGTCATAGATGACTAGTGCAGCAGCAGCAGCAGCATCTTCAGCAGCAGCAGCAGCAGCAGCAGCATCATAGGTGTCTAGAGCAGGAGTAGCAGGAGTGTCATAGGTGTCTAGAGCAGTGGCAGCAGCAGCAGCAGCAGCATCATAGGTGTCTAGAGCAGGAGTAGCAGGAGCGTCATAGGTGTCTAGAGCAGTGGCATCATAGGTGTCTAGAGCAGGAGTAGCAGGAGCGTCATAGGTGTCTAGAGCAGTGGCAGCAGCAGTAGCAGCAGCGGCAGCAGCAGTAGCAGCAGCAGCATCAACAGTATCTTCAGCAAAAGCAGCAGCAGCCGCGTCATAGGTGTCTAGAGCAGTGGCAGCAGCAGTAGCAGCAGCGGCAGCAGCAGTAGCAGCAGCAGCATCAACAGTATCTTCAGCAAAAGCAGCAGCAGCCGCGTCATAGGTGTCTAGAGCAGCGGCAGCAGCATCTTCAGCAGCAGCAGCAGCAGTAGCAGCAGCGGCAGCAGTATCTTCAGCAGCAGCAGCGTCATAGGTGTCTAGAGCAGCAGCGTCATAGGTGTCTAGAGCATCAGCCGCAGCAGCAGCAGCATCTTCAGCAGCAGCAGCAGCGGCAGCAGCAGCCTCATCAGCAGCAGTAGCAGCAGCAGCAGCAACAGTTTGAGCATCAACAGCAGCTTCAGCAAAAGCAAAAGCCCGTAACTTAGCATCATGGGCATCAGCTATAGCCGTAACAGCGACACTGCGACTAGCAGAAGCAAAACAGACTATTTGTTTAGCAGCTGTACAAGCATTAATAGCATTAGCCCTAGCAGCAGCCGAAACAGCGGCACTTTTAGCAGACGTTGCAGCATCAGTAGCAGCAGCATCGTTAGCAAGAGCGGAAACAGTAGCAAAAAGATTAGCAGCACGAGCAGCAGCGGCGAGAGTAACAGCAACGTTGTTAGCAGCATTGGCAACTTCGTATGCTGCATGTGTAGCACGAACAGCGATACGAGCTTCACGTTTTGCACGAGCAGCAGCATTAGTTGCAGAAGTAGCCCTCACACTTTCCAGCCACCCGTACGAATCTTGATAAAAACCAACTTCCACCTTACGAGCTTCACGTTTTGCACGAGCAGCAGCATTAGCTGCAGAAGTAGCCCTCACACTTTCCAGCCACCCGTACGAATCTTGATAAAAACCAACCTCCACCTTGCTACTTGTTGACTCATCAGTAAACATGGACGTCTCCTCATGTGGTGTTGTCGCGGCTCTGTAGTAGTGTTGGGATTGCTCACATTCGGTAGAACGTAGAGTGATTCCTGATGACGCCATGCTGAAGGTGGTTGAAGAAGTGTGTGGGACTCATGTTTCACTCTCGCTTATGTACTAGGCTCCGAGATAAGCTTCTTAACTCAGGAGGAAAACTCTCACTAGGAAGGCGACCGGCTGTCTACCTGTGTAGGCGCGGGTTCGTTACATCTTTAATCCTGTTCGACCCTCCGAGGAAATACATGAAAAAAACAAAAGACTCGAATCCGCAGACAGTAGGAAGCTATAAGGAGCTTAACTCGTGTTTGATTTAAGCTGTCTACCACACGCACGCGCTTGTAGTCACAGCTAGAGTGGCAGACTTCTGTCCGCCCGCTGACGCATGACAATCGACTTTAGACACCCCCTGTAGTTTGTTTTTTTTGCATACACAGTTGACTAGCATCTTAAGCTCTTACTCAGCTATAAGCCCATAGACATGTAACGCGCATTACTCTTCTTTATGGTAATTATCAGATCGATTTAAGGGTGGAAAGAGCTTAGGTGATGTAGATCCCTCTCTAGCTGAAAACAGGCTTAGACTATAGCATGTAGGCAGCTGGCCGCGTTAAACACCCCTGTAGTTTTTTGTATACACTCTCGATCCCCTCTCTAGGTGAAAACAAAAGCTTAGAAGATGAGGTGATCCGGCCACTAGCTGGCGCGTCACACCTGGCGTTAATCACCCCCTGTAGGCTTTGTATACGCTCTCTAAGTGAAAAACAAAAAAGCTCCCTCCACGGGCTGGCGCGTCACACCTGTCGTTAAAACGCCCCCTGGAGTCTTAGTATACACAGGTGCCCCGCCTTATCTATTCACCAGCTATAAGCCCATATACGTGTACATGCGATTTTTGATACCCTCTCTGGAATAGGGTGGGGCTCAAGGTGAAAACAAGATTAGGCCATTCGCTCTCTCAGCTATATAAAGAGCCTCAATTGTTCTTGCAACAGCACTTCACCACCGGTACACTATCAGTCACGAGGCAGATGTTTGCGGCATGGGTCATACAGGTTACCTACTAATAGCGGTTTGGGTGAGTAGATCACTTTTTTCCCCTAAAAAACAACTAAAAAAAACCCACTTATGACTCAGGTATGTATATGTAGCACTGTTAGTGTAAGTACACAGTAGAATCTACTGTACTATAGACTCGGCCCTCTGAAGACGGCGGAGCGCGTTAATGCGCGGGTCTGTGGCGGCGTCACTTGTTTTTTATTCTAACTAAAAAGTCAGAAGTCGATCTACGACCTATCAAAGACAAATTTGTGATAAGTTCAAACTAAATAAGAGACAGTTTGAGCGTCTCTTAGTCGCTGTCAAAGATGCGAATAACGAACGCGCTGAGGGCGGGGTTCAGGTCACGTATAGTTCCTTGCTCTTTCGTCAGATGGCGCCACAATAGGGGATTTGTACATTCCTACGATGCTCGCGAACATTTCAACGCATAATGAGCTATATAGGCAACAAAGTGTGCTTCTGAATATATTAAAATATAAAAAACAATTCAATATTGTGTATTTCTGATAGAAATGAGGCAGTTTCTTTGAATACCAACTAAACTATAGCGAGATGAAAAATACCACACCATATCTAAGGCTTTATAAAAGATACATAGGCAGAAACTCTCGCCGAGTCGGCAATCTGAAAAACGAACCAACTCGTTGTGCCACAAGGGCCCCCACTCAACGGGGGCCTTTTGAGCTCAGGCATGTTGTTTCTCAACACTAGGTGTAATTAATTACGCCCATGTTGAGTAGCATCTACTAACCAACTGACAGTGTCAGTTGGTTGGCCCCTCTTTAGGGGCCACACAATAAATAAAGAATAGAGACCTAAGGGAACGTTCACAAACGTCTCCCCTTCCTACGGGGTGGGTGGGTCTTTGGGTTTAGTGACAAAACAGCGACATGTCAGTTCTCTTTTTTTTTCCAAGTCTACATATTATTTATGATTAAAAAAAATTTAAAAAAAAAACCACGCTAATAAAGTGCGCTGATCAAAAACTGAATAGAAAAATAACCAAAAATAGGTTGGTAGCTGATCGGTCGTTGTCACACGGTGCAGAAAATTTACCGCATATCGGACCAGGGGATAGTCTGGCAGCGACCCGCCACCCCGTTCACAAGCTGTGTACAGCACCCCGTTTCTCTTTGTCCATATTAGCTAAAAAAAAAACAAAAACAGGACATTGTTGACTTGGCTATTTTACCCGTCTGGGTCTTATTATTTAAACACCTCGTGTTGACCCTGTGGGGCAGCGGGTACATGGAATAAACGTGTCCAAGTGCACGCTATCTAACACATAACCGAAGGTTACTGAGTTATGTAATAATAGTTATGTAATAATAACTGACCTATGAGGTCGCCAGTCAGTTTGCCGTGATTATTTTGACACACTCTCAGTTACTCGTAGCACATTTAATACATAATTAGACTCAGCCTCATATAAGACAGTCTCGGCCACGCAGGCTGCATATCGGACCAGGGAGATAGTCTGGCAGTGACCCACCAGCCCGTCCACAACCTGTGTACAGCACCCCTTGTCTCTTTGTCCATATTGGCTAAAAAAAAAACAAAAAAAAACAGGTCATTGTTGACTTTGGCTATTTTACCCGTCTGGGTCTTATTATTTAAATCACCTCGTCTTGACCCTGTGGGGCAGTGGGTATATGGAATAACCGTGTCCAAGTGTACTCTATCTAACACATAACCAAAGGTTACTGAGTTATGTAATAATAACCACCCTATGATCCTATGAAGGCGCCAGTCAGTTTGCCGTGATTATTTTGACATACTCTCAGTTACTCGTAGGGTATCTAATACATAGTTAGACTCAGCATCATATAAGACAGGCTCGGCCACGCCGGCTGCATATCGGACCAGGGAGATAGTCTGGCAGTGACCCAACAGCCCGTCCACAACCTGTGTACAGCACCCCGTGTCTCTTTGTCCATATTGGCTAAAAAAAAAAAAACCCAAAAAAAACAAAAAAACAGGTCATTGTTGACTTTGGCTATTTTACCCGTCTGGGTCTTATTATTTAAATCACCTCGTCTTGACCCTGTGGGGCAGCGGGTATATGGAATAACCGTGTCCAAGTGTACTCTATCTAACACATAACCAAAGGTTACTGAGTTATGTAATAATAACCACCCTATGATCCTATGAAGACGCCAGTCAGTTTGCCGTGATTATTTTGACATACTCTCAGTTACTCGTAGGGTATCTAATACATAGTTAGACTCAGCATCATATAAGACAGGCTCGGCCGCGCCAGCCGCATATCGTACCAGAGGGATAGTCTGGCAGCAACCTGCCATCCCGTCTACAATCTGTGTACAGCAGTCTGGACCAGACCGCCAACTCTGGGTATAGCATTCTGGATGCCTGTAGCAAGACTGGATCTAACCCTTTAATAGTCGCATAGCGCTTTAATGTGCAGTGCCCGTTGTCGTCATAAGTCATGAATGCGGCACTCAGAGTTCCTCACCAGGGCTGCATGCATGCATACACTGGCATATCGACAAAGGGTGTAGCGCATTAAAGCACTATTGCCACCTTTAGCATTAAAGCGCTGAGGGGTTGTTTTTTTTTTGATAGTGTAGAAACCAATATCTGTCTAATTAAACCCCTTATCAGTGCTGTTTTTTTTTTTGGTTTTTTTTCACATACAAAAGAATTAGGTAATGGCGCTGCAGTACTCTGAAAAGCGGTGGCGGTGAATTTCCATTTAGATCCTGAAAAGGGGGGCGGTCAGATGGCGTCAAGGCTCTGATAAGTAGGGCAGTTAAAATCATATGATTACATTGAGCTAATTTTCTTGCTGAAAGGAATGAATAATTGTATTTGTATAAAATTCACACACACACACACACACACACACACACACACACACACACACATCCCACACACACACACACACACACACACACACACACACACACACACACACACACACACACACACACACACACACAGGACACCTGATGATCTCCACACGATGACCTGATTGCTCTTCCTAAAAAAAATGCCCAACTCGATCTACCTACTCAACAGGGTTTCAGTGTATAGCGTATTAGGGGTTTTTCTGATGCGTATATTATATTGAGATTGATTTTCAACTTTTGTGATCAGTGGTTGGTCCTTAAAAGGACCGTTTGGTAGAGAGAGGGTCGCAGGGACCTTGCTGCTGAAGCGGAGGGCGTGGTCATAACGCGTGGCAGTCCTTCAGCAGCTCCTCCAGCACGGCGGGCGGTAGTCCTTCCTCCATGCAGACTTGCTGCTTGACCTGCTCCACGCACCGGCGGATGAGTTGATCAGCGACGTTCTCGATCAGCTCATCCACCACACCCTCTGCTTCAGCAGCAGTCCGCTGTCTCTCCTCTCTCTGTAGCGAGGCAAAGAACTGCTTCTCCACGGCCGCATCGATCATAGATCGAGAAACGGCCACGAAGTTCTGTCTCTCCGCCTCCTCTCTCTGTTGCACGGCTACGAATTCCTTCTCCACGGCCGCATCGATCATAGATCGAGAAACGGCCACGAAGTTCACTCCGTGAGCCATTTTGTCGAACTGACTTCCTAGCCGCCTGAGAGATGCTGACGTCACACTATTTTCGACGACGCTATGACGCGCACGAGGTAGACAGACGACGTCGTTTCACTTCCTTATTTGGAGTTTGGGATCTTTTGACACCGAAGTCATACCGTACGGTCGCGATAAAGCAACTAGTGTTGAAAAGCGTGCCGGTCTTTTATAAGCGCCGGAGTATAAGAGCCTCCAAATGTTTTTTCTCAAGCACTAAAATCGCGACTTTGAATAAGCGCCAGCGCCTGGCTTGTATATAGCTCCTGAGTAAGAACTTCACCGAATTGAAAAGCCCTCCCTCAGAGCTCTTAATCGCGACAGTACGGTACAAATCTGATGTCAACCCGCGCCAAAAACAAAAAGGGTGTTCCGGTCACACGTACCTACGACGAGCGACCTTCAGCTATCACCACGTGAAGAGTGGGAAATAAATTTTGTACGGCAAGAAAACTGAAAACTGATAACGATTCCATTAGATAAGTATTTGGTTCCAATCTATGGCGAGATATTTCCACCAAAGCGATTGATTTATATGTCTGTAAGGTTCAGCTCTCCAACACTCTCCAATGTCCGCCGGTGCACGACGGTCGCCGCCCATCATTAGTCACAACTAAACTTCTGCTGGAGAGTGAAAGTTACGTTGAGTCTTGAGGTGCGCAGAGATACTATCTGCCGCAGCCTGATTTTAGTTCCACGCTATTTAGATAACCGCCCCATTTAAAATCTCTCTCTCGATCCTAGTAAAGGAAAAAAAAGGCTAGAGTTTATCATGGACGCGTCTCAGTTTTAGTCAAGCCGTAAAGTGAAGAACCAGAGCTTGTACATATTCCCACGTGGTGAGGGGTGACCCCGCGGGGCGTTCAGTTAGTACTGAGTCTATACTCAAGGTCAAGTTCCACTCTCTAAACAGAGCTTTAGCGACTCCGTCATATAGACTAGACCGCGCGCGCGATTTTTTTTTGCTGAAGCAGCTAATCGATGGAAGAGTAGAGAACAGGTGCTCGACCAAAAATCTGCTTCAGAGGCTTGTTATCAGGTATTAACAGTTAAATCAAAATATTTCAAAACATCCAGAAAAGCAGAATAACATGTCCTACGGGCTACAGCCGGGCACTGACGAGCAGACGGCGCTGACGTCATTTCAATCAGGTCACCGGGCTCTTTAGACACCTTTTCTGTAAGACCCGTCTCATACCTTAGTATATAATACCGTAAACACCGGTGATTAGTATATGATCACATTGGAGTCGCGGATCCACGAAGAGGCTGAATAAGCCTCGCGCGGACCCGCCACTTGAAAATGTGACATAATCTTACCATGCGCTTTGTTTTGTTTTTGTTTCTATTTACAACAGCAAACATTTCAAACAACCTATTGTTTTTTAAAATGATGAAAAATCAGCCCAAAAAAAAAAGTAAACATTTTAGAGCTAAATTTGTGGAGGATAGCCGGACATGCTGATGTCACTAGACCCCTAAATTCGATATGGTGACATGGGCATTTTCTTAAAATTCGATACGACGACACGGGCACGGACATCTAAGTGACATGGGACATGTGGCATTTCTTGAGTCCCTCATGTGCCATGGACCATAGTGACATGAGGAAAAAAAAAAAAATGTTCAAAGAGTGCATCAGAAAAGTACCATTTCAAGCCTAAACATTTCGCCAAATTTTTTTTTCTCTTGGATGGTACTCGGCTTTGCAGTGTCTGGGTCCTTATAAATGTACCAGAATGCTCAAATTCGGGTTCTAAATATTTTCAAAAAACGTTTTCTCCCTTAGTGACGTGTGACATGGCCATTTCTTAAATTCGACATACGGCTGCATGGGGAGGACCCACCCGTCAAGAGCCCCATGATGACTCATACCCGCCGCGTTCAAACTAGCGTGGTGGTTATAGGTAGACCTTCTTTCAGTATCCACGTGACCAGATCCATCGCCGTCTCTTGAGCAACAGTAACCGAGGTAACTAGGGTTATTGTTATCCGGGCCGTAAGACGACAGTCTGAGACAGTGTGTAGTCGCGTTTTGCTCTCCCTAATACTCTAATTCAAGTCGAGTTACCGCTAACCCCTACAAAAAGAGGGTCATTTGTGTAATTCAAAAGTCGTTCCTTTGTTAGCAATGAGGGGGTCGTTCTATTCATTGATTTTTTTTTTTTTTTTTTTTTTGTTTTTTTGTTTACAACAACAAGTCAAAGTACAGTCAATCAACCGAGATCCTTTCTACTCCGTGGGGGTGTAGAAGGATCTCCCCCCTGAGGTTACAAAGCCACCTCTTTATTTAAAGGGTTACGGGTCGCAAAGTCGCTTTCGCTTTCGCTTACAAGTCACAAAGTCGCATGAAATATTCAAGTCAAAAAGTCAAATTCATCAACTATCAGCACAGTCGTTTGAAAAGCATCAAGTCACCGAAAAACTCCTCTACAGTCACCTCCGACTCGCCTCCTCCCTACCCCCCCTAAAGGGGGGTAGAGAGGAAGCGATTCCCTAGAGATCAGATAATTTTTTTTTTTCTCCCGAGCAGACCCCAAAAACCCCCCCTCCCCCCCAAGTGCCCGCCCACCCCATAAATAGTGCCCCCCTCCCCCCCCTCCCCTCCCCATGCATCTTAAAGTGCCCCCCTCCCCCCCCCCCTCCCCTCCCCTCGCCCCTTATAGAAGCCTCCCATTAGCTAGTCCAAGTCATGTGACCAAAAGGGAAGCGTAGTCTGTCTATTGTCTATATTATGCAAATGAGGGAGGGGGTCAGGTCACGTGACCAAGGGGGTGTGGCCTATTTTCTAAATAAAGAGCGCTTCCGGTCACGTGACCAAGAGGGTGTGGTCCTATTATGCAAATGAGGGGGTCACGTGATCCATGATTATGCAAATGAGGGAGTCACCTGACCAAATGGAAGCCACTGATTGGCTGGTGATCAAAGGGGCGTAGTCTACTATGCAAATGAGGGGGTCACGTGATCAAGGGGGCGTGGTCTATTATGCAAATGAGGGGGTCACGTGACCAAATGGGGGCCCCTGATTGGCTGGTGATCAAGGGGGCGTGGTCTATTACGTAATTATGCAAATGAGGGGGCGTGGCCTATTACGTAATTATGCAAATGAGGGGGTCACGTGACCAAATGGAGGCCTCTGATTGGCTGCAGGTCGATTGAGTAATAAACAGTACTTAACTATAGTCCCGTTCCGATACATACTATACTACTCACATTTATTCTTTTGTTGTACACTGTATGTGCCATCCAACGTTATTCACCCCGGGAAGACCACTGATGCATTTATCTAATGCATTTTCTTTCATACTGAAAAGGCTTCATACATGCTCTCAATCTATAGAGAACAAACATGGAAGCTGAAAACCACAGACTTTCAATAGACAGGGCGACATATTTGTGCCTCTACATGGGTACCCAAAATTTTGGGTGTGTCGAATTTTTTTTTAAAACCATTGTGTCCGTCGATTTTTAAGATGTCTGTGTCGCCTGTGTCGATTTTTATAGGGTCTCTATCACCTGTTCTGAATTTTAAATGCCTAAAAAAGGCCTGTGTCGCCATGTCGATTTCTAATACACCTTTTTAGACCATGTCCGTCGATTTTTAAAAGGGCCGTGTCGCCCGTGTCGATTTTTAAAAGGGCCGTGTCGCCGTGTCGCACGTGTCGAATTTTACCCATGTAGAGGCACATATTTAAGGCTCTTTGGGTGAAAAAAGGAGTTACAGCGTCGTAAAGGCGTTTTCGCTTTTTTTCTGTGTGCATTTTTTCCTATTCAAAAAATCCTATCAATAATTATCTGTTAAAACATCTCAATTACCCTTGTTGTTGTTACCCAAGGTCATTCAGGTCGATATCAGCGGTTAACGAGCCACTTCCGGTTACAGGCACGGCGGGGGTTAAACCGGAAGTACCCAGCAGGCACTACAAACACGTATTATCGCCCAATTGATGCTCACAGCAAGCATGCTTCCCACAACCCCCCCTTACTTCCGGCACTTGACGACACAGACCCCCCGCCACCTCCCCGTGTCCCGCCCTACAATAGGCGCGGGTCGATAAGCCTCCCTGACTGACCCTATTATCGCCCATTATGGTGAAGGAGGGGGTGGTGGTGTTGTGGGGTGGATGGTGGTGGGATTAGGGAGAGCTTGGGGCAGGATGTGGAGAAATGATGGGGAAGGGGAATAGTATATATACAGTGACACGTTTAAGCCCCTGGGCGCTTATTAATTTGAATGTCAAATTCTTATCTAAGACGGCACCTACGAGTATATGAAGACCTAATTTACCTATTATCGTCCATTATTGGGAGGAGGCGTGGGGGTGGGTGGGGGGGGGGGTGTGCTGTGGGGGTGGTGGGTGAGAGGAGGGTTACATGTGGTGGGATCAGCGAGAGGTTGGGGCATGCATGTTGTGGAGGAATGGTGGGGAAGGGGATAGAGGGAAGACATAAATACAAGCAAATACATTGGATCAGAAATTCACGGGGAATAATAAAAAAGAAATTCAAAACAACATAATCGTGTTCAAATCAAAAAAGAGGGAATAAATTAAGGGTGGAATGTCTGGAACTGAGCACATTGCTGTTCAGCCATACAAGAGAACAGCAGGGGGCTTGTCATGGCTGTGCATGGAGTCGGGTAGAGAAGGGCCTTTTGTGGATGGTAAGTGGGGGGGGGGGGGGGGGGGCGTGAGTGGGGGTGAGGGGGGGGGTGAGCTTGGAGGGTCGTGTGCAGCTCCCTAATCCTTCTGTTTGTGGCCACCAGGCGGCGTGACAGTGACTCAGTGCTTAAGTCGCTACTGACACTTCCTCCCCACCCCGACAATTAACCCTTTAAGGACGGCATCATGCCTTATGCACCCCTCCCCCCGACACTTAACCCCCTACCCCTGTAAGGACGGCATGTCAATAAAATATGACATTTGTTATCATGATGCACCAATGCAGCCCCGACGAGTAACTCGCCAGGACTGTTTAGCCATCAACCGCAGCACGTTGCTTTAATGTGATACAAACGTATGTCTTTTATCGACATGATGTAAGAAAACAGCCTTGGGGAATTACTGACCAGTGCTGCATTCATGCATTATGCCGACCCTATGGGGTTGATACACTCCCAAAGGACTGACGCACACATACATTGCTGAGGAGTTGGTGCTGTATTGGTGCATCATGATCACAAATTAGCATGAAGCGGTGGGTCATCATGTGGCCCTGAAAGGTTGAGCCCCCACTCCCACCCTCCTTCTCCTCCACCAATCCACTCACGCTAAGAGACTTCAATGGATGCCAATGATAAATGCAGTGCTGCATAAGGGCATCATGACGACTCTATGGCGTTAATACTCTCCCACAGGATCATCAAACCACTTACAAGCGCTGCATTGGTGCATCATGATGGAAACATTTGCATGATGCCTTGGGTCATCATGTGGCCCTGAAAGGTTTAACCCCCCCCCCCCCCCACCCCGACCCCTAACACACACACCCTCCTGCACCCCTTCACTGCCGCTGAGAGACAGAGACCCCATCCCTGTCAGCTAACATGATTTATCCACGTGAGAGGGCTGCAGGACGGCCCGCTAAGTGAATCTAGTTATTGGTGTTTGAAGGCTGATGAAGTGCATTCTGGGTAGTTGAGGCTAATCTACCCGACTAATCCAGTAGAAGGAGGAGGGGGGGGGGTCATACCTGACTAATTGCAGGGGGGTTTATAGTGAGTGGCACGGGGATTAAGATGTGGTGAAAGGAAGAGTAATTTTATAGAAACCTCTACCAGCAGTATAAGGGGCTGATAGATATAAGGATACAACTATTGCAGCCCACCCATCCTTATTATCAACCCTTTAAGTACGGCATTATACACGAATGCATCATGTTCTTGGTCGTCATAATGTATGAATGCGGCCCTGGTGCATAACTCGCCAGTGATGCATTCAAGTATCATGATGACCTTACAGGGTTGAGAAACTCCCGTGGGGTTATCACAATAGACCAATGCAGCTTCGGCGAGTTACTTACCAGGCCTGCATTGATGCATAATGATGACAAACATAGTCTTTTAGCAGGTCAACCTAGAACCCTGTATCATGTAACTGAAAAAGTGCTTCAGGACCCCCCCCCCCCCCTCTACCTCTTATATACACGAAAATCAGCTCATTGGCGCGATGCTTAAGCACCTGTGTCAAATGCCATGTTCCGTATACTACTTACATCTGATCCCCGAGTTTGGACTATGGTGGCCTATTTACCGTGTGATGTGAGTAGTACAGGTACATGACGCGTTTACACTGGTGGAGTGTACGTGTACCGCCGTGGGTCAAACGCATTGCCCTGTGTGCGTGGCCATTACTTAAGCTGGTGCCGGCTGTTATAAGCACTGATAACAGCTGTCACATGGGTACCAGTTTGACCCCTTAGAATGCCGCAGTGAGTGTATAGAATTATTTGATTGGTTAAAAATATATTCCGCTAGTGGTCTAGTATAATAGAGGGGAATGTAGTGTGAGTTGTATATGGAACTGGAGCATTGCCGCTGGTAGCGCAAATGTATACATTTTGTACACGATTAGAATAGCGTTTTATGCTTGTTTATAATCTGACCGCTCAGTCAAGATTCACCTTGAGATTCTGCACAGAGGACAAACTGTTAACGACACGTGTAAGCCGAGTATAACCACATTTCTCAGCCGATTGCCGCCTCGACAGCCCCAGTAAGCCTATCCCCTCCTCCCCACTCCCCTCACCACCCCTTCACAACCCCAACACCCCGAACCCTGTAAGGACAACATGTCGATAAAAGATGACATTTGTCGTCATGATGCACCAATGCATCCCTGGCTAGTAACTCTCTGGTGCTGCATTGGTGCATCATGCCTACTCTGCGGGACTGTCTTATCCCCTTGGGGTCGACATGATGCTTGAATGCAGCCCTTTTGAGTTGCTCGCCAGGGCTGCATTCAAGAATCATGACCACCAAGGGCATGATGCATTAAGGCATTATGCTGTCCTTAAAGGGTTAACAGACTCATTCACGGCGTCTCCTACTTGACCTCTGCTGACCTTGTCGACGCATGCGCAATTAGCAGTGTCAGAGGTCAAGGTCGATTGGCCAGGGCGGAATATAGAGTGGGCGATATTGGGGCGGTTAGGGGTAGGCTCCAGTGTTGGGGCTCTGACTAGGGGTAATGCAGGGTGAAATATCTCCGGGGGAGGGGTATAACTTAAGCGGGGTGATCTTCTTTCCACTCGGCCACCCAGAAGAGCCCCACAAAGCGTTACAGGGAAAGACGCCGCAAGGAATCTGCTTGGAGAGTTTTCCCTGGCGATTGTCTCCGGTTGTGCACAGACGACATTTCCCAAACCCGATCACTCACTGATAGACGCCATATTAATGCGCGCGCAGAAAGGACAGGAAGGAGTCCACCAATCACAAGTCCCCTGAGTGGTCACATGGGGGCCCCGCGGGGGAATCCCTCCTTATCAACGCCGTCTGGGGACTCCCGCGTCCCTGCACGGGGTCCCCGGGCCGCGCCCCTCTCCCAGCACAGGAGTGGTCATCAATCTCCTGCCCGATACGCAGACGGGCCGGGGTGGGGAGGGGGCCAGATTTTGGCGGGAGATTGGTGGGATTGTCGTCTGATAGGTGGCGATGGAGTGGTTAAGGAGAGGGCACGGGGGTCAAGTGTTCCCGCGCCTTAATGACGTCAGCACCACGATTGATGGACATCAAGGAAAATGTCGTCTGCTTTTCGTGTCTATAGTGGAATAAAGAAGATTTAAAATGTAAAATGAAATATGAAAAATATTCTGCAGCACACAGGAAGAAGAGAATTAATGACATTTGGTAGGATTAGCTATACGATCTTAGAATATAACAATATGTCAATATTAAATCTAGCTGATAGCTGTAAGGGAAAACTTAACAGCCCAGTCAGCATTGCTTATTAGGTCCCATCTGTCATATGGGACTCTGTTTGGGACTCAGTTTTTTTCCTGGGCTGCCAAGTGGGCCCTATATGTGAACCCAGATTTGAAGTGCCTAGATGCAGTCCTGATCCAACCTACTTTGACACAACACCATGGAAATAGTAACCTTAGCCTTAATTTCTGAGAACACAGGTGAGTATGATTTTAAGTATTTGGTTAATTGATGGGCTGAGGTCATCTGGGTTCCCACTGGACGATAAGACAGACAAGGGTAATGATTCCTAGTAATGTCTCTGACTAGAGAAAGACATGGATATAACTAGATACATGTACTAATGTTGATACATTTTGTATAGTCACCAGAGAACAGAGAAAACAGTATGACTTCAGTTACATCTTAGATCCACCAAGAGGAGAAAATGCAGCACACATTATGTCCAATTCCTCCACTTGTAAATATGAAAATAGTACACCTAAACACCATGAGCTACAGTGTGCCTACCCCAACTGTGGATCCTTCTGGGAGTCCTTGAGCCGATCTGCGCATGCTCAGAGCAGGAGATCAATCTCCACCTGACGCTCATGGAGAGGAGAGGTCCCTTTTTCCTGCAGAGCCTCGCTCTGAGAAGTGGCCGGCTTTTAAAGTGAGGCAGTAATCCAATAAAGACGCTCGGCCGGCGCCCGCTGCGGCCGGCCCCAGATTTCTTTAATCTGGGCAGGGTTAGCGCTTCTAAAGAGGGTCGCGTAGTGCTTTAAAGTGCTAATACCATGTGTGGTATGATGCATGAATGCAGCCCTGGTGAGTAACTCGCCAAGGCTGCATACATGCATCATGATGTTCCTATGTCGTTGATACACTCCCAAAAGGTTGGCATGATGTATGACAGCAGCCCTGGCGAGTAGACTCACCAGAGCTGCATTCCTGACGGAAAAGGGTTGGGACGAAAAAAGACATTTTGCATTAAAGCGCTGTGCGACCCTTAGTGGGTTAATCTGGGCGGGGTTAGAGGTGGGCCGCACCCCATCCCTCAGCGGCCGCGTCAGGTGCTAGGGTCGGGCCGTGTCGGAACAATCCCTTATCCTCCCAACCTCTCCCCCTGAGCGATAATGAGGGAATTACCAATTTTCAATCCAAAAACACCTTTAATATTCAGTAAAAATGATTAAGACTGGCCCTGTTTGGTTTATTTCTAGTAAATCTGTAAGTTTCAGTGATTTTCTTTGAGTTATTTGGAATTCTTATAAAGCAGACGACTTTTGTTGATGTTTTTGTGTGTAATTTTGGCGGGAGGGGTTTAAGATAGTGACCGTGGTCTTGTTATTCCGCTGGTGGAAAACTTATAAGAGATATCCAGTGATAGAAGTCCATAGTCTATTTGTATAATAAAGAGGTGAAAGTGTTCTAACTAGAGAGAGAGAAAGAAATGACTTCCACACAGGAGTACAACAAATTCAGAAGTGATTTATTTCTGTTCTTGGTCAGCTGTACCACAGCCCTATTGGCTCCTCCCAATAAGGAGCAGTTTGCTGGACAGGCGAGTTTGAGCTGCTCACTCAGTAGCTCCCAGAATACTCAGAGCCCGGATCATCTGGATCTCTGGGCATTCCAGAGAGCTTCCCTGGTCTTACTCACGGTTATTTATATAAGAGTGTAAGGTCTAGAATTATATAACATAATTTCTGTAGGTATTTCCAGAGCTCCCTCAATCGACTGGTTGATTTATAACAACTTGTACTAACGTGTAACATTTCTTTATATTTGAACTGTGGATATTCTTTTAATAATCCACACTTACATAATAACCTGTCTTTAATATGTCTTATGGCTTGTGCCTATTGGACAAGCCAAATTCACAATTTGTCCAACATATCTTAGGGAGAAATAACATTAAAATTAAAGGATGGAATTAACAGTCTGCTTGCGGAGGCAGCCCGGGGCCGGAGCCGGGCTCTAATCCCATTACCCCATCCCATGGGCACCATAACCCGCGCATAACCCTGTAAGGGCCAAACGCGCTTTAATCCGCTATGCCCTTTGTCGTCATGATGCATTCATACAGCCCTGGTGAGTCTGCTTGACAGGGCTGCATTCATGCATCATGACGACCCTTTCAGAGTGCATCAGTCTTACCTGGTCGGCATGATCCCCTGGTGAGTTACTCGCCAAGGCTGCATTCATTCATCATAACAACAAAGTGTATCATGTATTAAAGCACTATTCGACACTTGAAGGATATAATGAAGGCCCGCGCTACGTAGAAAATTAATATCACACACCTGCCCATGGAATATATAACATGCCCCGCTTTGATTTACGCCCTAACACTATAATATCAGTATAACGCAGGGGGTAGAGAGGCAATCTTATCAGAGCAAACGACTTTTGGGATTTTTGGCGGGAAAGTATAGGACATCGTCTGCTGCTATTCTGTGTCCTGATGTTGAAGGAGGTGTCCTGCCAATTTAGAAATGTCTGCCAACAGTGGAAATTGATTATAAGAAATTAATACGGCTATGGCCCCCCTACCCATTCGGTAGTTTTGCTTACATTGTACCACAGTTGGGGAGCACAATGAGTGCCATCATTCCCCTATATATACTACTCACACCTCCATATGTATTGGTACGAGTCGGAGGGGGGATCCTTGGTATACGGGACTAGCACATCCTGGTACCTCAGGTAGTCGGGGGCCAAACCCCTATCAGGCTAATCCGCTCGCCTCACACCTTGAACAAAGGGGCTGATAAGAAATTCACCCATGATGCACTGCTCTGGAGTCGGGGGCCTAACCACAATGCATTGCTCTGAGCCAAGATGGCAGCCCCCATAGCCTAATGCACTAGTCCGTATAGCCCCCAGTGGAGCTTTATGTGTAGGCCGCCATTTTGGTAGGACACAAATCATTGCTAACCAGCAAATATCACGAACACGCACACATTTAACGACCTTCATTGTCAGCCCACCCCTGTCTAGCAGCACACCACGTGGTAGCAGGCGGCGTCTAGTGTGCCCCTCCACCACCAGCGGCGCCACTGGCGGCCCCCAACTAATCACGTGATGGGCTTTTGTTGACGCATGCGCACAGACTCGGGCTAATTGTGGATGACCGCAAGCACGGGGCATCTCCTCCTCCCCACCCCGAGCTGCTGTCTGCGCATGCGCCAGACACGGCCAGGGGCTACAGGGGGAAATGAAGGATATAATGTGAAAAACAGTCACAAGATACGTGACGGAATGAGGGTCAAATATTTAATCACCTAGAGCTCAAATTAAACCTTTAAGTATTATTATCATTTAAGGATGACACCAATGCCTGAATTATCAGTGTTGTATTGGTTCGAGTCGTTGGTTCATGATATACCCTGAGGGAATGCATTGATCTTGCAAGGTTGGCATGACGTATGAATGCAGCACTGCCGAGTTACTCACCAGGGCTATATGCGTACATGTATGATGGTTCATCAAAGTTATTCACCAGGGGTATGAAGAATATGCTCACCTTAAAATTAAATAGTTTATTTCACACCCCGTGCATTAGTACACAGATGTTTAAGTAGGTGCATTGTAGTCAACGACAACAAAGGAGGGCAGCCCTCTCTACCCAAAAACACCAACAGTCATTTACATCATGGTAAAGATGATGTGGGGAAGCAGATGAAAAAGCCACCTTACCATAGGATGCCGGGAGCCTACCCAGAAGGCAACGCGGTAATCGGGATGTCGGCGGTCGGTTTTCCCTTCATTACCGGAACATAAAACCACGTGACATAAAACCACATTCATCATTTACATAAAACCCACATGGCTGGAATCTACCCTGAGACACGGGTACATTTAGACCGCCCCACCCACCGGGTCTGCCTATCTAACCCTGTAAGGGCCGCATAGAGCTTTAACGTCCATTTAATGATGAATGAATGCATGATGAATGAATGCAGCACTGGTGAGTAATTTTGTGCTGCAATACTCATAGGTTGATGTTGGGGGTTGATACACTCCCAAACGGTCGGCATGATGCATCAATGAATCACTGCCAGCGCTGCGTTGGTGCATCATGCCAATAGCCTTAAAGTGTCCCCCTTCCCCGCCCTCTGCGTTCTCCGGCCCGACATGGAGATTCATGCGCGGGCCGGAACTATAAATCACCCACACGTCCTCAGGGTGGCGCCACTATCTGTGTAACGTCATCCTGACTTGACGTCACTTCCGCCATGCGCGTCTATCTGCGCAGTCACACAGACGCTGCTCGTGACGTTAAGACGTCGTTTTACGTCGTGAAATAAGACGTTATTAAGCTGCCTCTCCCGGCGCCTGCTAGATGACATAGATCTGCGCGCGCATGATTCACCGACTTCCGGCGCCGCGTTAGCGCTAACCTACTTGACCTCTGACCTTGGACGGCCGGTTACGGAGTCGGCCTTGACCTCTGGAGGTCAGAGGTCGTCCATCCGGGGACACGGGGGGTGGGAGACGCCGGCGGCGACAGGTTATTATGGGCTGTCTGAATGTGAGGGTTGTGACGATCGGAAGGTGAGGTGGGGATCAAATGGGTATCGGGTGTGTACAACCACACAAGCCACATCATCTCGGAACTAACGTTCAAGAGCTCTGTTCTTCATCCTCCTACAGTCCCAGAGGTTAGACACTTTTATTTAGTTTATGTGGGCCAAATGTTTAACATTGCCAAGATTTCCATGTACAATATTCCCATGTCCCTTATTCCCATGTTGTTTTTGATCAATATATGTCAATAATAGACGGAAATGATTTTGTGAATGGCATAGGCCTACGTCCTAATGTTGGTTGGTGATTTCTTACTTTAGAATTAGTGATCAAGATATAAATCAAGGATATAGGCAAATAATAAGACACGGAAAAGCAACCTTACTGCATATGTTAAACATATATTGAAAATGCCCGCGGGTTAGGCCTACCTTATATTGCCTTGTACCAAGTTGGCGGGGATTTCATCCTGGGGACAGATCTGGCGCTTCGCACAGCCCCCCCTCGTCCACCCCCATCCTCTCCCTCGACCTGTTGTCAAAAATTACCCAATTCTTCATTTCCCTTATTATCACCCAGGCCTCGTTCTGGTCCCAACTGGTGCCTGGACAGCGTCCAGTCTGTGACGTCATCATCACGTGACCACCTCCAGGGGTAACAGGTGAGTGGGGGTCAGAGGGCATGCCCTTAGTGACCTCTGGGCACCCTGGAGGTCCTGATGGGGTCCCTGGAGACCCCCTGGAGACCCCCTCCAGGTACCCCGGTCCCCTGTGCCCCCCCTGAGGCCGCATGTGGTCTCCCTGCTCTGCGGCCACTACCAGGGTGTGTGACCTGTAGACTGCCCTTTGTCTTCTACGTGCACACGTGATCCATGGTGTGTGGACATAGAGGGTGTGGGGTAAGTCTGAGGGGTCAGCTGGTACTGGCCACATGCGTCTATGTATTTATCCTTATAATTATTTACATATCTATATATATGTACTTGATTTTGTGTATTCAACTCCTGAATGTCGGATATAATCCCTGATTTTGTTGGAATAGAAATTTGAATCGTTTAATCCTCGTACACATTTAAGGCAGTTTTTAACAGCGGGTTGCTGAATTTCAACTCAGTACCTCTGCCCTTAAGAGAGCGGCCACTTTTATTTTCATCCCAAGCCCCACGCCCCCCCCCCCCCCCTCCAAAAAGAAAGAGAGAGAACGAAAGCAGGGTTCAAATTTCTCCTGGCCGACGCATATGATTTATAGTCACATGCTGGCTTTATCGCCAAAAGGGGTCCCACCGCGTATCATATTCTTTGGGTCAGATTGCATTACTCCAACCCTCACATGCTGCAAGAACAATACACTGAGGCCAAATAAAAAAAAGGTTTGTTTCAGGTCACCCGACCGACCCTATCTAAACAGGGCCGACCCTACGTTTTTTTATGCAATTTTGAAGAAATTTATATATTTTTAGACTTTTTTGGGGTCTAATTTAGGGTTACGAGATTTTTGAAAAAAATATTCCCAATTTTACAGTTTTTAGCCGATTTAAGGGTTTCTAGAGGAGCTTTTTAAAAAAAAAAAAAAAAAAGTTAAAAAAAAAAAAAATCCGACCTACCGACCATAGAGATTCTTCCCATGTTACCTGAAACAAAACTTTTTTTTTATTTGGCCTGACCATGGTTGTCTACATGGTTGCTTGTGGTGGTCTGAGAGGGGGTCAGGGGTGAGACGTCAGGCAGTGGTCATCCTTACAACCCGGCACAGCTCATCATGCAATACGGCTATTACAGGGGAGCAGGGGGTGTGGTGGGGTCCACAGGGACTGAGTATGAATTATGGCAATGCATGGAGATTGTTTGTATACAAGATACCCTCCTCGTCAAATATAGGATTTGGGTATTAAAGGGGTTGGTTGATCTTTAAACACCAGGCGGTGGTGGGTTTTCACGATAGGGCGCAGAAATCGTTTTGCCATTTCACATTTCCCCTACCCCCATCTTGATATATATATATGTTTTTGTTATTATTTGCTAGAAAGCATGTAGTAGACCACATCCCTACCCCCCCCCCCCCCCCCCCCACACACACACATTTCCCCTAGAGCAGTAACATTTAATAGGACCCGACTATCCAAATCCATCACCCCTTGTTGTTAAATAATGACTATTGATAAAGTCAACATACTAATCTAAGACCAATCAGACATCTCAAATAGAACATATATACAATGGTTTAATGAAATAATTCTTTGGAAACCACGCATTTTCCATGTATTACTATATCAGGGATGCCGGTATATGGATATTGAAATAACCACCCATGGTTAAACAATGTGACACACCTTAGCCCATGGTGGCAGCTGTGAAAATAGTTATACCTTTTGACAAGTGCACTTAGACCATATTCAAACATCTAGTATTATTCAATATAACGTTGACAAAGTCTTGTTCACAAAAACACAAAGTTTTTCCAAATAATACTAAAAATACTGGACTAATTGCCTGTCATTTATTGAGTATCTTCACAAGATGACATTGGCTTTGTCTCTTTGTGATGATTTCAAACATATGCCGCAAGCCCCACACTACTAACCGCCCCTATACCCCCCCCCCCCTACCACCCTCTCAGCCCCACTTCTTTGCAGCCCTTATTTTGATAGGCGGCCCTAAGCCTAACACTTTTAGGCTCTGGTAAACATGATATGTATGATACGCCAATCATTCCACTAGGGCTGGCATGGAGAGGGACCTCCCCTTCTCATCCCCTTACGGCTCAATGCCCCTCCAAGTACCCCCCCCCCCCTGCACACCCCTGCCTTCACCTCTCCACTCCACCCCTCTTTAACCATTTAAGGGACGTATAGCGCTTTAATAGAGTACATCCCTTATCGTCATGATGCATGAATAACTCATCAGTGCTGCATCCATGCATCATGCCAACCCCTCAAAATTGATACATTCCCAAGTGATCGGCGTGATGCGAGTAGACTTTATACCAGGGCTGCACTCATGCATCATGACGACAAAGGGGGAGGGGGGACATTAAAGTACTCCTATACCCCCTTTTCCCGCACAGTGGCTCCACCTATTGGCGCCCTGGGGGAGCAGGAGGGGATGTATCATAAGGGCACTTTGGCGTTCTGGGTGTCATATTGCTTTATGTCTCATAAATCGGCTGCTGCCCATCAATATGCGCATGCGCGGGTGTCTGGCGGCGTCCCCCTCATCCCGTTAGCCTTTATTACCCAACAGAGCCTGCATCTGCCCTGCGTCTCCTCACCAAACCGAAATTCAAATCAAATTGTCGTCTGCTAACCAGATTTTCCCGCCAAGCCTCGTTCCGGTGCGCGGCGCGAGTGGTGCCCCTTGCTGTCACGACCCGTGACCGTCAGACGAGGAAAAACGTTAACTCTGCATGCGGACAATCGAAACGGAAGGCTTACAAATAAAATGAGACACCCACCCTTCCCGCTCATAGACGGAGAGGCTGGGTCTAGTTCCCTAAGGTCCCGCTCGGGGCTCTGGGGGTCCAATATGGCCGCCCCCATCTACGTCATAACATACGCGATTTGTGAAGCACCGCTCTGTAACTTCCTAGCGGCTATTATTGCCTGCGACAGCGGCAGTGTGTCTTGAATATTCTCCCATGAAAAATTATGGCTTCAAAGATACCGCGGTGTCTTCTGGGACTGGGCCCGGGCGGGGCTGGGTAGCGTAAGTCCGCGATTATACAAATGAAATAGTCGTGCCCCGGGGTCGGGGGTCACCAGGGGGGCTGTAGGGCCCCTGAATGACCATGTAAGGGCGTCCTAGGGGGGTGTAGGGGGCGCTGGTGTATGCGGCGTGTCGGCCCTGATCTATGTGACAAGTAGTGCTGATAACTCTCACTGCCCTCACCCTAACCATCACCCCTAGCTGCTTAACCCTTTATGGGCAGCATTATATATACAAGTGCCTCTACATGGGTACCCACATTATTGACCGTGTCGCCGTGTCAATTTTTAGCGAGGGGGGCATGTTAGTGTGTCGATTTTTATGTATATACAATATACTAGAACATTATAAAAATGACTTACACTGAACTCTACACAAATGGTCAAGACACTCGAGAATATTTTTGAATTTATTTGAAAATAGATCTAGAGACACCGGTACCTGTAGTTTAAACCAAACAGTAAGGGTGATTATCAATTATAATGACTGTGTCCGTCGTTTTTTAAAACCCCCGTGTCGCACGTGTCGTTTTTTAAAACCCCCGTGTCGCCGTGTCGCACGTGTCGATTTTTACCCATGTAGAGGCACATACAAGATAGTCCTTTAACCGTTTAAGGACGGCATAATGCCTTAATGCATTATGCCCTTGATCGACATGGTGCTTTAATGCAGCCTTGGCGAGTAACTCACCAATGCTGCATTCAAGCATCATCCCCACCCTATGGGGTTGAGACACTCACAAAGGGTTGTCATGATGCAGCAATGCAGCACCAGAAAGTTACTCGCCCGAGTTGCATTGGTGCATCTTTAATGAAAAATGTTTAGTGACATGCCATCCTTGAATAGTTAACCATCACTTCTCAGCCCTCTTAACCCTTTAAGGGCAGCATAATGCTTTAATGTGATATGATGCATGAGTGCAGCGCTGGTGAGTAGTGCTGCATTCATGCATCATGCTGACACTACCTAGTTGATGCACTCCCGAAAAGTCATCATGGATCATGGATCATGCATGGATGAAGCCCTGGCGAGTAGACTCGCCAGGGCCCCATTGATGATGGCCAAGGGATTAACATATCAAAGCACTATGCGGCCTTTAAAGGTATAATGAAGATCCTGATCTACTCAAGGCACTGCCTTGTTGCTGCCTTGTTCTGCATTCATTAACAGTCCGTGCTTTTGACTGTAACTGGTAAAGGCTGCAACTGAATACATCTTACATCCTAAATTATACATTGCTATCAACTTAGCTATGTATGTTGCTTGATTAAGATGATGAGACGTTCAGTTCAATAAATCTATCAACTGACATCATGGTGGCAGGTTGTTGTAAGGATTATTATTTAAATGGTACTTAAAGAATCACATTTGTACATTATGAATCATGAAATATTGTTCAGATTTCCCATTTTGTGAATGTGGACTATGAGACAAGTGGGTCATTTTGTAAACACCGTTTTGTGAATTTTCCAATTAAATATGACTTCTTTTAGTGGGCCTACACTCCAACAGGTGTCCTTGAGATATTCCATGTGTTATGGGGATACATGTCTTTCACGTGATATACAAGCATGTATCTCACATGGGAAGTGGGCAAAGTGTGAACTTGAAGTTGACAATACTTGACAATACCTGACACCAATAAGACGTGACAGGGCCGGGTACAGAACTCATTGACACGTGGGTATGAGGTCCTACAGATGGTACACACCCATTCACCCATCTAACCCTCGGTATGTCCCCTCCCCCCCCCCCCCCCGTCCACCTCTCTATAGGGGTGTAGGCGTTAACTGCAATACCGTAAAGCAGTAGCAGGGAGGGGAACCTCCATATTGTCTTCCGCTTTGGAACCGAGTGGAAGACATCAGACACACACCCGAGGGACAAGATGGCATCCATGGGACAAGATGGCGTCTTTGGGGACAAGATGGCTCCCTTGGGACAAGAAGCATGCTGTCTTCGGGGACAAGATGGTGTCTTAGGGGACAAGATGTACCAAGATGGCGTCCTGGGGGACAATATAGCGTTCTGGGGAGGGACAAAACATTGTACTGATGGACAAGATGATGGTCTGGGGGACAAGATGGCGCCCTGGGATACAAGATGGCGCTCTGGAGGACAAAATAGGGTCCTTGGGGGACAAATATAGCATCCTAAGGGAACAAGATGGTGTCCTGAGGGACAAGATGGCGGCCTGGGAACAAAATTGTGTCCTGAGGGACAAGATGGCGTCCTTGGGGACAAGATGCTGTCTTGGGGGACAAGATGGTGTTTTGGAGGACAAGATGGTTGCAAGGGGGACAAGATGGTATCCTGGGACAAATATAGCATCTCAGGGGACAAGATGGCGGCATGGCGGACAAAATTGGCGTCCTGGGGGACAAGATGGCGTCTCAGTGACAAGATGGCGGCCTCCTTGGACAGACCAGCCTTACTGCTATATGTACAGGTGACCAGCGGGGTGGAGTTAATGAGCCTGGGATCGGCCAGATGACCACTGTCCACCCCCCGTCAACAGGACATACTCTTAACCCTTTAAGGACTGTACCGTGCTGCAGAGTGATGTCCCCTTTGTCGGCATGATGCATGAATGCAACCTTGTTAAGTCTACTCGCCAGAGATGCTTTCATGCATCATGACGATTCCTTGGGGGTGTTTCGAACCGGGTATAGGGCCGGCATGATGCAACCATGGCGAGTTACTCACCGCTGCTGGATTAGTGCATCATGACGACAAAGGCATTATGCATTAAGGCACCATGATGTCCTTGAAATGGTTACAGGATTCAGGAGGAGAACAACAAGACGCAGGTCGGGCAGCAGACGACAATGACGGCGCACTCAGCTGGACTAATGGCCGTAACGTCTCCTGGACACACTTCACACTGTTATTGTTACTATTATTATTTCTAAAACCTCCAAATTCACCCAAATAATTGTAATTACAAGCACTAATTGTACCTGTAAACTTATCAGGAGTAAATACAAGATATGTTCAGTGAAATTTTATGAGGAAAAGTTGAAAGATTCAGTGAAAATTGTGGAGAATTGGTCAGTGTGAGTTTTGGCGGGAAAAGGCAGAAGGATTTTAGCCGACAAAAGACGGGGAGCGGCGTGTTTGGGAGCGTCACGACGTCAAAGGACGCCTTGTGGACGCCCGACTGGACGCAGCGGAGCACGCTTGTTTATTTTCCCATCATTCTTAACCTGTTCAGGGCTGCATAGTGCTTTAATGTGCTGTGCCTCTTTTGCCGTCATGATGCATGAATGCAGCCCTGACGAGTCTATTCGCTAGGGCTGCATGAATGCATCAGGCAGAGCCTTTTGGAGTGTATCAACGCTGTAAGATCGGCATGATGCTTGAATGCAGCAATGGCGAGTTACTCACCAGGCCTGTATTCAGGCATTATGACGACATAGGGACAGCACATTAAAGCGTTATGCAGTCCCAAAAGGGTTAACACCCCCCCCCCCCCTCCTTACATACCTGACACACAGTGGTCACTAATCCCACTAATATCCTGACAGGAAACAAAATGGCGGCATTACAGAGACGCAGCTCCCTGATTATACACCCCGTCCGCCGCCATTTGTAAACCCCGCAGTGGGCGGAACACGTGCTGCCGCGGTGCACTATGGGAGTGTTACTGTTGCTCTATGGACCGTTAGTCGGGGAATGTCTCAGTGTGTGAATGTGTATAGACTACAGTGGATGTGTATTGACGTGGTACAGAAAGGGTTGGTGCATATGTCTGTGGACGCTGAGAATCTACCCAGATGGGCAGCTTTTCTGTCAGGGCGTGTGGCTTTGATCTCACTCTCTCACACTTCCATTTCCCGCCTTGACAAATACGGTTCTTATATGCTGTGCATTTTCCCCTGTACACTGAATGTATAGGCACCGTTGAGAAGGAATTTGTAGGTTTTTGCTTTGAACATACTTAAGATTGAAAATGATATATAATACTGATATACGGTAGCTTTGTCTGCATTAGTTCGCCACAATATGATATGCCAATCTCTTTTTCCTCTATTTTCCAAACGTAAATGTGCCTTAGAGATGGTATGCTTTATATCCCTGCAGGATTGAAAGCTGAGGACCTTGCAAAAAAACAAAATGGAGGTGCTGTTACCAAAAGTGCTAATTAATCATTATAAGTATCAACCTCTTCTGTTATCCAATGGAATCAAATGTAATTGTATAGGCCAAATAAAAAAAAGTTTTGTTTCAGGTAACATGGGATGGAACTCTAGGGTCGGTAGGTCGGATTTATTATTTTTTTTTACTTTTTTTTTTTTTTTACATAACCCTAAAATTGACCCCAAAAAAGTATGAAAATGGGACGATTTTTTTCAAAACTTTTGAACACCTAAGATTTACCCCCAAAAAGTGTAAAAATATAAAAATTTCTTCAAAATTGCATAAAAAAAACTAGGGTCGGCCCTGTTTACATAGGGTCGGTCGGGTTACCTGAAACAAACCTTTTTTTTTTTGGCC
This sequence comes from Harmothoe impar, assembly GCA_947462335.1. Taxonomy (NCBI): domain Eukaryota; kingdom Metazoa; phylum Annelida; class Polychaeta; order Phyllodocida; family Polynoidae; genus Harmothoe; species Harmothoe impar. The sequence goes on from OX381713.1 coordinate 7,270,296, forward strand.
ATACATACGTTAATGTTTCTTGAGATTAGCAGAATAAAAATCTTGCAAATTGAATTGAAATCGAAGACTCCTGGAATGCAATGGTCATTTACCTAAGTTACAGCATTCCTTAATATAACAGCCAGTGGCATGCATGGTCTGACAGCTATTTAACTATAAACCAAAAGTTAATACTTAAAGCTAAACTTTAATACACTTGTCACCTTAAAGTTGACGTCCATCCCCCTCTCCTAATAACCCAATAACCCTCCAGCCCAGGACAGATTGTCTGTCTGACACCACGAAATTAACGTTAAGGACGTTAACCCTTTGTGGGCGAGCATCGACTATAGTTGATGCCATGGCTGGGCGAGCATCGACTATAGTTGATGCCATGGCAGGGCGAGCATCGACTATAGTCATCATAACTCTATGGGATTTAACATAGGCTCGTCCTTAGGGAAAACTCCTGCAAAAAGTCTCGCCCTCCCAGCTAAGAGTATCAATTTTTGGCCGCCCTCAAAGGGTTAAGCAGCTTCTGCCCACCCAACCCCCCCCCCCCCTCCTAGACTCCAACCTGTCAACCACTTACCTTAAGCTTAAGCGGCAAGACGGTACCGTACATCTAAACCTACCTAACCCTTCAAGAACTAATCAATGATCATGGGTGTTCATCTCTTGTCACAACGGCATTCAATTAAATGACACTAAATTCATGCATCATGCCGACCCTTGGGGAATGTATCAACTTTGGATACAGTAAGCATGATGCAGGAATGCAGAACTGGAAAGTTACTCGCCTGCCCTGTATTCACGCATCATGATTTATCCAAAATCAGTATACTGCCCATAAATGGTTTAATTGTTATGTAACCATTTAGGTGGATGTGGTCTGGGTGTGTGGGACTGTGCATTGAGTAATAAGACTCAGGTATGAGGAGGGATGTATGGGTGATGTATGGGTGTAGGGGGGGGGGGTGAGAATGTTAGTGGGGGGTCTGGGGGGTCGCAGTGGCCCCCGTCTTTACTTAATGCGGGAATAATTCTGTGTATGAAGCTGTCAAATCTCGTATTGTCCGTTAATCACGCGGCGTCCACTGACCACCTACACTGGTTCCCCCTGCCACCCCACACACCACAGAGACCCTGAAATTGATGCTTGAATGCAGCTATTGCGAGTCTACTCGCCAGTGCTGCATTCAAGCATCATGTGGACCCTACAGGGATGACACCCTCACGAAGAGTCGGCGTGATGCACTAATGCATAAATGGTGTATTCGTGCATCATGCCGACACAAGTTGCATTTTAGCAACATGCCGTCCTTAAAGGGAAGACCACTGCTCACCTGACAATACTCCAACTGCTTCTATTATCGCTCAGTGTGTGATTGACACTTGAGGGGCGCCTGCCCCCCCCCCCCCCGGTAGGTGCCCGGTAGGCGACCACCAGGGGGCACTGAACGCAGCTGGGGACCGACACGCCCCCCGCGCGTGCGCATTACAATGGGCCCCAGAATGCTTTGCGGTACAAGACTCGTGGCGCCGCCACGTGGCGCTATGGGGGTACTACCCTCATCCCCACACTGACCCCCACCTATCTAACCACCCCCCCCCCCGACCCACTGGTCTCTCCTCTCACTCTTCCACTATGACTATTAACCCTTAAAGGCAAGCGATGCATTCATTCAAGCATCATGCCGACCTTCAAGGAGTGTTGATACACTCCCAAAGGGTTGGCATGATGCACACATGCACCCTTTCGCGAGTAGACTGCATGAATGTATCATGCCAACAAAGGGAATAGCGCATTAAAGCCCCATGTGGCACTTAAAGGGTTAAATTCCTTCTCTCCCTACCCCCTACACCCCACACCCCCTCCCCCCCCCCCCCACACACACACACATCCCTTGCTCCCAGTCTCCCACCACGCCTGTTAAACGGACAACTTACTATAATTGGCTTTTAAAGATTCTATTAGGCTAGTTGTGTTGTTGGGGTGGACAAAAACCATATTTACAGTCAGGTGGGGGGTGGACTCACTATGCGGCCATCTTGTTGTACCGAGACTGTGAGGGACTCCTGCCCCTATGTTGTGGTATATATGTGGGATATACCGGCAATAAAGTCTGCACAAAGGAGGCTCTACATTTATGATATATTCTAATAGAAAACAACACAGAAATCCTTTTATTTTATTTCATAACAACACAATTGTCAATTAAGGAGCCACGCAGCACTGTTTAAAAAAAAATTGAATCAAAGAAAGTGAATTTATATGTCACAGCCAATAAAGTGAGGACAGCCAGGTACAAAGACGCATATGTCATATACTTTAATAGAAAATAACACAGAACATGTTTTTTAAGAGAGAGAATTCTGTGAGCACCCACACAGAAACTGAGAAAGGAATTGCATTTGTTGTTGTTGAAATGCCTTGCTCACTGGGAGGAATAGTCAGCATGCAAGAGGACCACTTTACCACATTGTGATATTAACAGCACTCGTTATGTGTGTGGCTGTTATAACAATTGGTCAGGTAAGATGGGATTAAATCAATCACAGGGAGAGAAAGTGACCCTGCCTTCACTGTGGATGACCACTAAGTAGTTTCTAATATACAACACCTTTTTATGTGTGTGGCTCACAGAGAGAAGTAAAAGCGTCGCCATGACTCTCTTACCATAGTCAACTCTAGTTGACTCTGGCAGCAGAGTCATGATGACCCTGGTGGAGGGGTCACAGCTACTCCAGTCATACCCCTTGATCCTTGTACAAATTGACTCTCCCTCTTGACTCTATCGGTGCAGAGTCAAGTGCAGTTGACTCTGCCCACAGCAGAGTCATTTGTAGTTTGACCCTTCATGAAGAGTCAAATAGAAAATGTGTTGACTCTGATAGTAGTTGCATATGAAACCACCTGGTGGGGCAACCAACATTAATTTGGTACCAGAAGAAACCACAAGGCAGAGCCACTATCTATACTTTAGATAATTGTTACATGCCACACAGTTTTGATTCCTTACAGATAGGTCCACTATGTCTAAATTGTGTGGTCAAGGGATATCCATGGATAAGCTTTCCAGTTAATTTACCTGAATCAAATGTGATGACAAAATATACAATACATTCCAAGAACATCAACAGTATAGAGCTCAGTCACCATATTTGTGGGTATGGGAAATAAACATAAGGCTGGGCACTAACTCTGTGAGATATAATGTGTGGCACTGCTTGCTACTTCATATAGATCTGATATTGGCATCTAATACGTATATGGCCAATGGTCTGTAGAATGTAGTGTGAGGCAGATATAACTTAGCCCTTTCACACAGGGGGAAGTGGTGGACATTACAACATGTCTTGTTATTGACCTGTCTTGGGCAATAACCTCACCAACTCACTTCTCTCATAGGCCTCACCTGGCCTGCCCACTAATTATATACACCTGTTGCCCCCACTCTACCCTGCCATAAATACACAATCCACCTGACCTGCATGCACTCAGGTATTAGATATTGACTCCCCCTCTTTTGATGGGTCAACTGCTGTTGACTCTTCAGGAACGGAGAGTCAAACTTGTTCGACTCTCCTCTATGGGTGTCGCGTGGGAGACAAACTGCGACTCTGGCTGTCAGAGTCGTGGCGACTCCTTTACTTTTCTGTGTGCTGTTTTATAACAATCTGTCAGGTACAGGAGTCTGTGGTATGGGGTAGTAACAGGTAAACTACCCCTATTGTCACCTTATTGAATGTATTGTACCTGGACAAAGAGAACACCACACACATAGTGGCACAACCAACCTTGGTTTCATCAAATCGATAAAAGGTATGTAAATACTGATTTAATAATAGGATTGGGGTGATTATAGCAATATAGTGTACCCGCCTAGGTATTTGACTGCAGCTGTTACTAGATTTGATTTGGTTGTTTAGTAGTATTATTTGAGTTGTGGCTTGTCTATAGTCTGACTGGTAAATAAAATAAAGCTTTGTGTTATACTTTGATTTTCCAGAAGCTACCCACATACACCGATGCTATTTCATGACTGTTTATATACTACACACATTTTAACCATTTGATAACAATAAAATTCTCGATTCTCTTTGCAAATAATGTGACCTGTATAATATTACACATGTAACTCACCAAACCCTACCTCTTTGTCTGTCCACACATGGAAGACGTCACCAAAAACCCCGCCAGGCTAATCATCATACCCAAACCAATCACAAACCATCTTTGTGGATTTCCATCAGATATTATCCTGATTATGCAGCCTAGAAGTGTGGGGCTGGACAGCTTAGTTCTACCATGGTGGCGGCAGAGAATGGCGTCCCTATACACAGTCATAAACCAGAGAATGGCCATGCTGAAGGGTGGGAGGGGTCTTTGTTGGGTTGAGACGTGAACCATAAATCAGGTGTCAAACGCTGCTGGATGGGGCAGATTGGGATCGTTGACAGTTGGGTTGTGACGTCTCTGTCAGTGTCATCTCTATAGGTGTGGGAGGGGGGGGGGGCGAGAGTGAAGGTGTGTGCGTGGGGGGGGGGGGGGGGGGGGGGGGGGGTATTAGCCCTTGAAAGGTAGAATATTGCTCAAGGGCATTGTGCTCTTTTATCGTCATGATGTGCTCATGCAGCTCTGGTGGTTAATTCCCCCAGTGTTTCATTCATGCATCATGCAGATCCTAATTGATACACCCCAAAAGGGTCGGCATGATGCATGAATGCAGTGCTGCACATGGCTGCATTAGTGCATCATGACACTTTGAGGCATCATGCTGCCCTCAAAGGGTTAGATACAGGGAAATTGGAGGGAGTGGGGGGGGGGGGGGGGTTGGGGGAGGCACAAGTTGGAGGCTGCCGCTGCATATTGGTAACAGTTGCCGTTCGGCGCATGCGCACAGCCCGTGACTAAGACGCCACAGGGGTGGGTGGTTGGCGCATATTGTATCAGTCCGCGTGAGATCAGCCTCACAGATAGCATTGTGTGTGCTTGATGATCGGAATCTACCACAATCAGCTGATTTAGGGTTTAGGAGGCGACCCCTGGCGACTTAGCGGGGAAGTAGAGGTGTGGGGGCACCCTGAGGGTCATAATGGCGGGCGGGCAGGTGGTCGGCTAGGACGAGGTAGCCCCCGATCCACTTGCCTACCTTTGAATGGCCCCTCACTGCCCCGTGTCAACCTCTAAGCCCTGGAGAGTTTTACATTTCAACACTTTTACTGGACATTCAATGCGCATGCGTCGGCTAACGGAGACGCCGCCTCACAATCGGCCTCGTTTTCACCTGCGCGTGCGCCGTGGACGACGTCACGCCCACTGCGCAGGCGCGTGGCTTATGGCAGACGACAATTCGAACGATTTCAATCAATTTCTCCCGAGGGCGCTTTTCCCGCCCAAACAGACAATTGTCGTCTGCACAAAACGGACGCCGTTAATAAAAGATGGCGGCGGCCGAGTGGCCACTACTTGAAAGAATAACAGGTGAAATGGACAATAGATTGGGACTAATAAGCGTATCGGGAGATAGGAACGAGTAGGGGGGTCACTAGGAGGAGTGGACATCCTTTATCTCCGACCTCTACAGCCACACTTACCGACGACCTCTGATAACACAAAGGTCACCCAGGAGGTCAGAGGTTAAGTTTATATTTTTGTAACAAAGCGTGTTTTGGCTGAGGGCAGGGAGACTGTTACTACCCATACTTAACCCTTGCTGGCCGCATGTTACTTTAATTACAGCGCTATTCCTTTGGTAGTCATGATGCATGAATTCAAGGGCTGCATTCATACATCATACCGACCCTTCGGGATTGTATCATACATAGAATCGTCAGATATACTGTAAACAGTTGGTTGCCACTTTGTAGGTGTACGGTGTGTTGTAGGTAAACAGTAGAATTTACTGTAAATCTACAGTAGCTTCTGTAAAACTATATTTTACTGTGTACCTACGCTTACTATTTACGGTGTAATTTTCAAATAGAGCACCATTCACGCATTATGACGATAAAGGGCATAGCACACCATTTAAAGCAGTAGGGCCAAATATAATTTTTTTTAAAAGTTTATTTCAGGTCACCGACCGACACTAGACAACATGGCCGACCCTACGTTTTTTGTGTAATATTGAAGAAAATTTCATATTTTTTACTCTTTTTGGGGTCATTTTTAGGGTTTACACAGAGGATGGCTAGTACTTTCGTGTTTAAAAAAATAAAAATGAATAAATATCCGACCTAGCGACCCTAGTCTTTCTTCCCATGTTACCTGAAACATACCTTTATTATTTTATTTTTGGCCCAGGCCTATGCATTGCGATGTGGCCCTTGAATGCTCCCTTTGCCCCTTCCCCTTGGACTGCTTATACCGTTGCTTTGCACCCACCACTTGCTATTGCTGTTTTAACGACTGACATCAAGCTCTGGTCTCTTTCATTGACAAGAGGACCTTGGAGAGGAGAGGTCAGCGGTTCAAGGACCGAATGAAATTGATTACCCCACACTCTCAAAGTCAAACCCAGAACACACACCACCCCCTCATACCCGTCTCCCCACCTATCCCACCAAACTACCTCTACATTTTAAAGTAGTTTTCCCATAACCCTCTTTAGGGTGGGATGAAAATGAATAACGTACTTCTACTTTACCTTTTAACCCTTATAACAGTTAAATGCCCAATTCTAACGGCCCCTCCAGCATTTTATTTGTGTAAATTTTTTTTTGGCGATAAAAAAAAAGAAGCTTCCCCTCTTTTTCTAAATCCCTCCCTCTAGTAAAAGTGGAAATGAGTAGAGTCTGGTATTCTAGGCCTTTATATAAGGAAGGTGGGAGTAAAATTATATGTCTCTTTGTAAAGATGTTGGTTTGACTTATTTTTGGCAGAAAGCTGCTTTGTATTCATAATGAATAAATGCAGCAATGTTGATTCAGCCGCCTGAGGCCGCACTCATGCATCATGCCGACCCTACGGCATTGATAAATCCCAAAGGTTGGGTATGATATACAAATGCATTAATGCATCATGACGACCAATACATATGACACCTTGGGGCATCATGTTGTCCCTAAAGAGTTAACAATAGACGTCATATTGCAGCCGTATTTGGAAGTTGACAAGTCCTCCGCTCAACACAACCATCTGCAAACCAATATGTAATTTCCTCTTTAACCCTTTAAAGGCCGCAGAGTGCTTTAATGCATCATGCCCTTTGTCATCATGATGCATGAATGCAGCCCTGGCGAGTAACTCGCCAGTGCTACATTCAAGCATCATGCCGACCCTATGGGGTTGATACACTTACAGATGATCGGCATGATGCTTGAATGCATGCATCATGACGACAAACGGCATGAAGCATTAAAGCACAATGCGGCCTTTAAAGGGCTCTGAGTAGACCCCTTAGGGTGAGCTGTTATTACGTGGGAGGGGAAAAGGAGGCGGCAGAAAAAGTCACACTGACATCTATACTTACCTGTCCCTAACCCTTTAAGGACGGATGTCGGTAAAATATGTCGCTAAAAGATGACATTTGTCGTCATGATGCGCTAATGCAGCCCCTGTGAGTAACTCGCCGGTGCTGCATTGGTTCATTATGATGACCCTTCGGGGTGTCTGAACCTGGTCGGGTCAGCATGATGCTTGAATGCAGCACTGGCGAGTTACTCACCAGGGCTGCATTCATGCATCATGACGACCAGGGGCATGATGCATTAAGGCATGATGCCCCTCCTTAAAGGGTTAATGCAGCCGCTGGGTCCCTTGATCTGACGTCCCAGCTGGTCTAGGCCCGGTGAGAGCTGTATAATGCTGTACGGGACCGTGAATAGAAACCACTCTCTCTGACTTATAAAGAGGGACAATAAGGTACAGTAACCCTCCCCTCTCCTCCTCACCACCTACAGCCAACTTCTATTGGTCTTAGCAAGTCTTACCCCTTTAAGGGCTGCATTACCGCTGTTTATAGTGCTTTAATGTGCCCTTGGTCGTCATGATGCATGAATGCAGCCCTGGTGAGCCTACTATTTTCGCGATTATATCAACCTTGTAGGGCGGCATGATACATGCATGGACTCTCTAGGAATGCATGAATACATCATGCCGACAAATGGTATAACACAGTTAAGCAGTATGGCACCCTTAAAGGTTTACCATGAGAGTTATGTGCCATGCTATCCATCTTGTGTTGAATGCAGGGGGACATCTAGAGTTGCATTCACTGTGACAGATGTACCCCCCCCCCCCCACACACACACACCCCTGTACCTGTACCCTCCCCCCCCCCCCCCAGTAACCCCCCCCCCCCTCCCTTCAGTAAGGCCAAAAAAAGAAGAAGGTTTGTTTCAGGTCATCCGACCGCCCCTATCAAAACAGGAAATTTCTGTCTTTTTACCCTTTTTTGGTCAACTTTAGTCCTAATATTTCATGGAAAAAACAAAGGAAAAAAAAAGAAAAAATTCGACCTACCGACCCTACATTTTCTGCCCATGTTACCTGAAACAAACCTCTTTTTTTACCCTAACCCCCCCCCCCCCCCCCTCCCCGCCCCCTGTATAGCCTCACTTGTATACCACTGGTTGCCTTGTCCGACCACGCATGACGTCCCTGTCACCCCTCTAACCCTGTAAGGATAACTCAATGCTGTAATATGCTGTGCCCTTTAGTCGTGCCGTCACAATGCAAGAATGTAGCTCTGGCGAATAACTCGCCAGTGCTGCACTCATGTATTGATACGTTTCTTAAGGGACTCTGCGAATGCATGAATGCAGCACTGGTGATATACTCGGCAGGGGCATGCACACATTCATGCACCATGACGGCAAAGGGCAGTTCTTAAGTGTTAAAGGTGCAGGGTCGCTATGACAACCCAGGTGTCCTCCACGGTACAATCATCACCAATACCTGCACCCGGCAGGTCCCCGCCAGGGGGTCCCTGTCTATACCTGGGGGCTACCTGGGTATACTAGACACCTTAAGGGTATAGCAAAGGTCTTTAATGTGTTATGCCCTTTTTTTATTATTATTATTATTATTATTATTATTATTATTATTATTATTATTATTATTATTATTATTATTATGCATGACTACAGCCCTGGTAAGTAACTCGCCACTGATTCTTTTATGTATCAAGTCGACCCTATGAGGTTGATACACTCCTTAAATGGTCAGCATGATGCACCAATGCAGCGCTGGCTCAGCGAGGGAGGAATTAAAATCCAGCAGTGCATTGGTGCATCATGCAGACAAAATCTAGCCCTAGGGTGTCATGTCGTCCTACAAGGGTTAGATCACCTGGGGTTATACCCTCAGGGTACTGTAGATCACCCCCCGGGAGGCTGCGAGATCAAGTGGTGAAACTTAAGGCAGGTGAGCGGCTGGTATACAGGAGTAGGAGGAGGGTATCCCTTTAAGGACGGCATGTCGCTAAAAGATTACATTTGTCGTCATGATGCACCAATACAGCCATGGCGAGTAACTCGCCGTTGCTGCATCGGTGCATCAAGCCACCCCTTTGGGAGTGTCTCAACCTCATATGGTCAGCATGATGCTTGAATGCATCCCTGGCGAGTTACTCCCCAGGGATGCATTCATGCATCATGACGACCAAGGGCTTGATACATTAAGGCATCATGCCGTCCTTAAAGGGATACAGGAGGAGGGGTAGGGTGACTGAGGTCCCACTCACAAGGGGTTACCTGCGGTACGCCATGACATGTTAATCCCCACTCCATGGGGGAGGACACTTAGACTATATTGAATATCTCTTCTCCTTCACAATTTAGGGTATCACCACCCCTTAGGGAGTGCTCCCTCTTTTTCTTTTTCTTTTTTTTTTATGTTGGGGGGGGGGGGTCGAAATTAAAATGCGACCCCTTCACTGGGTTGGGTAAAAATTGTCAACCCACTAAATTGTCAACCCACTAAACCTTCAGTGAAATAACAAAGATGTCCGGTATATTCAATCGTAGAGACCTAGTCTGTCTGGAGGATCTTTCAGAACAACTGGCGTGGTCGTAGGCAAATGGTGACGTGACAAAACCTGTTTGACAACCACTAGTAAAATTTCTTCCACAAGATTTCCTGTTGAAATCTATAAAGAATTAATGTGAATAATCACATTTTGAATATCACATTTTGCCAGCCACAAATAGCCTTGTCAATTGCAAATATTGCCCTGTTGGCGGAAATCCAATGGTGACGACTGACGAGTCCATTCTCAGAGGAGTAGGAAGCATATATTCATAGGGGGGGCCCGGGGGGGAACTCCAACCAACTTTAAGTATCCGCTTTTATGCATGATGCATCATATGCACACTTATATTGGATTGTATAGAAAAGTAGTATTAGAGCCCCCCTTTAGTTCTGATTGGGGGGCACAGGCCCCTCTGCCTTCAATTTTCCCTATGCAGGGGATGTAATAGTTGGAAATTGTGTGTATTATATTACAGGTCTTTTTTTATTATTTTTTTTTTTATTATCATTTTTTTTTTGGAGGGGGGGGGGGGCAAACATATTCAGCCCCCCCCCCCTCCTCAGTGATTGGGGGGGGGGGCTGAAAGACCCTCCTGAGGGTGTAGGGGTATCTCAAGCGCATAACGCTGTGAAATTAGAAATATTCTATTCTCGACTTGGAAACTGATATGCCTCCCAAACATAGTGCAGTGTATTTATCTAAACTAGATTAAGGCGCCTGTTTTAAACTCGTATTTTTTCAGGTTGTTTTTTTTATGAATGGGGAGGGGTTTCATATACAAAGTTCATTTGCTGAGCATCACTGCACCTCGTAAATATAATACATGATACTACCCCAACCTTCAATGCAGCTAACAAAGATGTCAAGTCTCCATTTCACCCATTCTAATTACTTATGGGCTTATGCATGGGCTTTATTGATTAATCTCTCTGTTTAAAAAAAGATAGAACACATGTATTACCAGTATCATACAAAGTATTCAATTCTAGAAGCCCAGAACAGGGTCTGAATATATGGGCATCTGAAGCGCATCGCTCTGTGAAATTAGAAACATGGGGACCTGATACCCCTCAGACACAGAGTTCTGTATGTTTGACTAAACTAGTTTATCAATGGGAGGTATCATATCCAGTGCATGGTAATGGGGATGGTTAGGCCTAGGGCATGTCGAGAACGCCATGATTATATTTTTTGTCAAAACTAAATTCATATTTAACCATCCAATGTATATCCACATTGTGATGTACTAATAATGCAATACTGGTAACTCGCTGGTACTGCATTGGTGCATCATCACAACCTGGCAGGAGTGTATCAACCCAGTAGGTGCATGATGCATTAATGCAGCACTGGCGAGTTACTCACCAGGCCTGGAATGATACATCATGACAACAAATGGCATAGTCTATTAAAGCACTGTGTGGCCCTTAAAGGGTTAAAACATGGAAACTGATATCTATAAGGATAAAGGTATAGAGTCATATATCATGTCCATGCCCCATGACGATGTCACACATAGAGCTTTGCACCTGGATTTTCCTGTCTGCAAAACAAGATATTGTGTATCACCTTTAATGAATTATGACTTCTGTACCCCACATGGGGTGCAATATGAGAGATGTCCCGGAGAAAAACGGGGAAGTTCTAAGCGTATTACTCTCATATGTTCACAAAAAGGACATGGTAAACAACTGATAAAGGGGTGGTCTTATAGAAATACACTATATTGATGCCGAAATTAAATAATAAAAACCATGCAATACATTATATCATAAATATATAACAGTTAGGATATGCCTAAAATTATTAAGAAGTTGTGGCAATACATATGGGAGAACAGGTCGTATTTCAGATGTAAGCGTTAAATTCTGCTTTTATTCTGATATTGATGTCACAGTTAAAGAATAAACCTCATCATTAAATACATCATAAATATATTGCACTCAGGATATGCATACTAGTATACATGTTTATTCTAAGCAGTTGTGGCAATAAATGGGAGAAAAGGTCATCGTTAGAAAATAAAACCCATGTGTAAATACAACGATTTACATCATAAATATATTACAGTTAGGATGTGCCTATAGGTATTCTAAGCAGTTGTGGCAATAAATGCAAGAAAAGGAAAACAGCAGGTCGTATTTCAGATTTCAGCATTAAATACCGCTTGTATAAGACGCCACCTAACCCTTCCTGTGCCTGCTTCCTCTCGTTATCGGGTTCTGTATAATCACCACAGTACACAGACCATGATCTGGGTGTGTACAGGCAAACAAAGCTGCACACTCCTACCCTGCTTTAACCTTACCTACCCCCCCCCCAGTCATACCATAACCCTACCTACCCCCCCCCACCCCCCCCACACACACAGCCCTGCCTTAACCCTACCTACCCCCCCCCCCCCCACAGGTAGACAGTATGGTTCACCCCACCCCCCCTCACACACACACACACACACACACACACACACACACACACACACACACACACACACACACACACACACACACACCCGCCCACACACACACACACATCCTAAGTTAACCCATTAACGGCCACATCATATTCATCGCTTCATGGTCAGTGGTATAGTCATGATGTGACTACAACACAGCTGCATTGGTGCATCATGCCAACTCTTTGGGAGTGCATCACCCACGTAGGGCTGACATGATGCATGAATGCAGCCCTGGCGAGTTACTCACTTACTGGCCAGTGCTGCATCATGCATCGGGATGACAAAAGGTATTAATGCACTATGCGGCCCTTAAAGAATTAACCTCCAGCCCCATCCCAGGTAGACAGTATGCTCCACCCCCTACACACACACACACACACACACACATCCTTAATCCCTACAGTATGGCGGGGGTCATAGCAGGAGGGGCTTAGCGGGGGGTAAGGTAGGGGTAAGGGGTACAGGTGGGTATACATGGGGCATGGTGGTCCACCACCCCCCCCCCCGCCTACCACCCCCCCCCCTCACCTCACCCCCCCCCCCCCCCAATTCACCTCTCCCCACCTTGCCCGTCCTGAAATGACTCTATGTTGTGAGTTCTCATGAAACTCAAAAACTATCCAACAGTTATCAATTATTCATTAATCCCGGTTGATTAATGTGTCAATTCTTAACATTTAAATTCAGATCGCACATACTGCATCCATTATTGTTTAAATGCCTAATGCAGTGATTATACTTAAATTACAATTAAACTAACCCAGTGATTAAAGGGCTTGCCATTTTATCAGAGAAATATATTTGATGTTATTATGCAGCCACAATCAGAGGCAGCCATCTTACTTTGGCAAGAATATGTTTAGAGAAATTTGTAATTAATATCACAGAATTGCACCCATGAATCTGTCAATATCATACTTTTGCAAGAATAAATATAGATAAAAAAAAGTAATGTAATAATATTACACAGTTGCACCCATAAAGCTGACATCTGCTTGGAGACTGACACTCGTCCTTACCATTCTACATTGTACTACACTGACACTGGTGACAGCCTCAACCACAGCCGTTTGAGCCTAAACAACCAAATAACTGATTTAAGCCGCCGATCCCATCCCACCACACACAGATCCGGTAACCCTTTAAGGACGGCATCATGCTTTAATGCATCATGTCCTTGGTCGTCATGAAGCATGAACGCAGCCCTGGTAAGTAACTCGCCAGTGCTGTATTCAAGCATGATGCCGACCCTACAGGGTTGAGACACTCCCGAAGGGTTGGTATGATGCACCAATGCAGCACCGATGAGTTACTCGCCAGGACTGCATTGGTGCAGCATGATGACAAATGTCATTTTGTAGTGACATGCCGTCATTGAATGGTTAAAGGCTACAGTTGGATGGTGGCAGCCACAGGGATATTGTATGTGTGTGTGTGTCTGTTGGTGGGGTAGGGGTGGTGGTGATGGATTTGTGTGTGTGTGTGGGGGGGGGGGGTGATGGGAGTAAGGGGGGGGGGGGGCTGGTATGAAGGCAGGTGTGAAAGTCACAATCAGACACCATCTCCTCTACCTGCACAGGGCTGGAAATGGATGTGGGATGGTGGTAGGAAATTGATGTCTGTCAGATTGGGGAACGTTCACAAATAACGTCTCAATTTTTTAAGTTGTTTTTCTCCCACTTCCCTGTCACCTTTTTTGTGAATGTCCATATTAAAATGCACAACCCCATTACAATCCATGACAAAAGTCAAAGACCCCTATACCCTACTGCTCACTCTGAGCCGGCCCCTAGCTGGTGACCTCATTTGTGAACGTTCTCTTGTGAAGGTGAGGAGTACTATAATACCTGTAGATAAACTCAGGTAGAGAAGAAAAATATCTCAGTATTTTTATCAGGACAGGAGAAGACAGCTAATGTAATCTACACAACACAAGCTGGTTTTTAGTCAGAAATGTGTCTAACTATTTGAGGAAGGCATAATGCATTAATACATCATGCGCTTTGTCGTCATGGTGCATGAATGCAGCCCTGGCGAGTAACTCGCCAGTGCTACATTCAAGCATCATGCTGATCCTATGGGGTTGTGATACTCCCAAAGGGCCGTCAGGATGCACCGATGCAGCACCAGCGACTAACCGGGGCTGCATTGGTGCATCATGACGACAAATGCCATCTTTTAGCGACATGCATCATTAAAGGTCTAAAACCGTGATAAAGATGGCAGTTATCCCTTCAACAGGTTTCCACCTACATTGTGGGCTGGGGAATAAATAAAGGAGAGAGGAGACGGAGTACAGATGTAAGAGACACTCACAAGTCAACTTGTAAACCCGATACAGTAGGATACAGAAGGCTAATAACCCTTTAAGGGCAGCATAGTGGTTTAATGCGCTATGTCTTTCGTTCTCATGATGCATGAATGCAGCCCTGGTGAGTCTAGGATAGAATTGATTTCTACTCACCAGGGATGCATCCATGCATCATGGCGACCCTTCAGGAGTGTATAACCCCAGTATAGGGTTGCGATAATGGTTTTAAGTTATTGAGTGACTTGCCAAAGCTGCATTCATGCATCATGTCGACCAAGGGCATGATGTATTAAAGGTAAAAGAGCTTTCTGCAGCAATCTTACACATAAAAGGGTGGCTTGGTATGTAAGCAATAGGGTATGGGTTACTCTCCAAGATAAAAATAAATAAATAAGACGAGGACAAGAGCAAACACGCCTGGCTGACTGTCAAATAAACGAGTAAATAAACCTAGGGCAAATTAGGTAGTTATGACTTGTGCTTTAGGCGCTTCTGTCAAAAGGAGGAAAAGGAGGGGCATGGCTACAGAGAGACAGAGAGGCAGAGAGAGACAGAGAGAGACAGAGAGACAGAGAGAGACAGACAGACAGAGAGACAGAGAGAGACAGAAAGACAGAGAGAGACAGAAAGACAGAGATAGACAGAGAGACAGAAGAGACAGAGAGACAAAGGGAAGAGAGAGCGAAGGGTGGTGGAGGGGGAGAGGTGAAGATGTTGAAGAGGTGGAGATGGTCGAAATAGGGCTGATGTGGTTTTCAGGAAATCTATCTGTATGGTTTATGAGGATAGGGTGATTGTATAATATTGTATAAACGCTGAAGCTATAACTTCAGATGACATTATTAAGGGACTGGTCAGTTTTGTGTTGTGGATTGGGGGGGGGGGGGGGGCAAAAAAACAAAAAGATTTGGACCCCTTGAGGGGGGGGGGGGGCAAAAACGTTGAACTCCTCTTGATGATGACCAAAAAATTCCTACCCAAAAAAGTCCACGTGTTACCAAAGCTCAAAGGGGTCGACAGTGGCCAATTTGAACCCGTCTGCGGGGGTATAGAAACTGTTTGAAGCCCTCTCGTGAGTGGGACCGTGCAGGGTGTCTTTGGCAGGCTCGCTCGAATGTCCAATACCCCCCCCCCCCCCCCCCCCCGTTGTTAAAAATGACCACTCCTTAAACTTGCGTGTATGTGTTATTGTGCGTGTCCTTCAGCACCAAGTGAGGCCAAATTTTAAAAAAAGGTGTGTTTCAGGTTACCCGACCCTACCTAGCAAAACAGGGCCGACCCTAGAAATTATTATGCAATTTTGAAAAATTATTTATATTTTGGGTCATTTTGGGGCTATTTAAGGGTCAATCTGATAGTGCACGAGTCGAGGCGGTCGTCGGCGAGTCGGCATTGGAGTTTGTGAGTCGGTTTCTGGGTACTTTTCAGGCAAAAGTAAAGAAAAAAAATTAAAAAAAAAAAAAATCCGACCTACCTACCCTAGATTTTTAGACCATGTAACCTGAAACACACCTTTTCCTTTTTTGGCCTGAGTGACTTTATGTAGAAGTGACTGTGTGTGTGTGGTGAGAGTAGGAGGTACTAAGTCCGACACATAGAGCACACAAAAAACACATGTCACTCACCTGAAATACATCACTAGGTCCCACAATACCACGACCCTCCCACTCACTAAGGCCTTAACACTGTGAGCGCAGCAGGGGGCTTTAATGTGCCATACCCCTTGGTCGTCATGATGCATGAATGCAGCCCTGGCGAGTAACTCGCCAGTGCTGCATTCAAGCATCATGCCGACCCTACTGGTTGCATACCTTTCTCGAGGGGTCAATATGATGCACTCGTGCCACCTTCCTTAAGTGCATCATATCCAACAATAGGCATGGTGCATTGAGGCATCATGCTGTCCTTTAAGGGTTCTAACCCCCGGGGAGCGGGCTCTTTGTGGGTGTATTGGGGCTTAGAGGGACAATTGTCATCAACTGTCAGAGCGCAACACGATGACGGAGCACCCACTAACTCCACACACAGAAACAGAAATTAACTTTATTTGTTGGATTTTCTACCTGAGATGGCCCAATGGTGGGGTCCGTCACAGGAAGGTGGGCACAGGTAAAGGTAGGGGGAGCATGTTGGGGGACAGCCATGGTTGGACCAAAAATAAAATAGGGTTTGTTTCAGGTAACCCGGCCGACCCTATCAAAACAGGACCGACCCTACGTTTTTTGTATGCAATTCTGAAGCAATTTTTGTATTCTTACCCTTTTTTGGTAGATTTTAAGGTTTTCGGAGGGGCCGGCTAGTACTTTCATGTTTAAAAAAAAAACATTTTCTTGCCATGTTACCTGAAACAAATCTTTTTTTGGGGGCCTTGGGAGGTGGGTTGGGCGTTGGGATGAAGGGTATGAATTGGGAGTTGGGAATAGGGTAGATTCACCCTGAGTCGGACACATACCCTAAGACGGACATCGACATTTGAGGTTATTCATGTAAATTATGACTTCTAGTGTTTGATTTTTGAAAGAATAACACTTAAACGTTACCATAGGTCACGAATGAAGAGCTTGAAATGTTTGAATAACCACAAAATCAAGTGTCCGTCTCAAGGTATGTGTCCGACTTCAGGTGAATCTACCCTACATATCACTTTAAGGATTGGACAGTAGCAAATATGCATGTTGATTTGTCGTCATGATGCACCAAAGAGGTATAAAGGGTGAGTAACTCGCGCCCACTGTATAGGTGCGTGAGACTGAGAGTGTATCATATCATCCACATAGGGTCGGCATGATGCATCAATGCAGAATTCCTCACCAGGGCTGCATCCATACATCATGAAGACAAAATGTGTAAAATGCATCAAAACACTATGCTGCCCTTAAAGGGTTAAAATCTACGAGGCAATCAACTTTGTTCATGGGACCGACGTCCACGACCAAAATAAGATTGCCTGTATACATAGTACATGATATATATCTCCCAGAATACGGCAAGACATGCTGGTACAAATATAGGAGGTGGGGGACAGGTGGAATGACTCAGTGAAAGCATCTCACACATACATCCAAGAAAAAAAGATTCAGGTAACAGGCTTAAAATATAGGGTATATGTCCAGGTTCTTCATGTCGATGATATGGTAAATTCCTAAGCAAATTCGTCATTTACCCTTAAAATCCTTTCTTAAAATAGGCAAAAGAGACTAATGCATTTGCCCAAGAAAACGGAGTACGTGAATTAGTAAGTCGAGTTACCTGAAAGCAACAACTCATTTTGAAGCCTGTAAGTAGGTTAGATATGACCTTGTACGTTCTGCCATGCGGGTGAGAACGAATTGAACCCAGAGCGTCTCTGTAAATCTTTGTAAATGTTTTATCCACAAACCATATCCATTTGTACCGCCTATGTAATAGGCTGCTGAGGGCTTAACCCTGTAAGGACGGAATAATGCCTTAATGCCTAATGCCCTTTGTCGTCATGATGCAGGATTGCAGCCCTGGCGAGTAACTCGCCAGGGCTGCATTCAAGCATCATGCCGACCCTACTGGGTTGAGACACTCTCGAAGGGTCAGCATCATGCAATGGCACAGCAATGGTGAGTTACTTGCCGGGCTGCATTGGTGCATCAGCACAACAAATGTCAACTTTGAGCGACACGCCGTCCTTAAAGGGTTGAGATTGAGATCGAGAAAGTTGGAGTAACCTTCAAAGGTATCTTTCACCTGCGTCACCTTTATAAGTATAGCCTTCAGTGCTAGACCAGGGACAGCGTGTGGGCCCGATTAGAGGGGGGTGTGTGGACAATGAGTGCCCCCTTATCGTCGTGTGGCAACTCAGTACCCTTCCCTTATAATCATGCTTTGTTATAATCTAAGATAACCTACACTATTATAGGATGTGGGGCAGAATCAGGCCATAATACACCTGCTTTAGATCCTGAAATAAATCCTCAATTAATCATTTTCACTTACTAAGTAATTGTGAAAGTACTGAAAATCAGAAATGTGTGTATTTATAAGACCTGCACCCAGGCAAATATCAGCATCAGCCAATGTCGCCAATAGCACTCTCAGACAACGGTCAGGCACATACTGCTGGACTATAATAGATGGGCCAAGGGCCATTCTAGTGAGGGCCTTTATCTAGAGCCTCTACTCACCCAGAATTACTCAAAGAGACTCTTCCTAGAGTCCAGCATTGCCAGACTGTAGCATGAGGATCCAGCATGGCCAGACTCTATCTCAAGCAAATCTGAGTGAGTAGAGGCTCTAGATGAAGGTCTAGCATAGCCTGACCCTCACCAGAATGGCCCTTGACCCATCTATTATAGTCCAGCAGTGTTTGACTTTAATATATAGGAGTGCTTTAGGTGACAAGGCTGACGCTGATATTTGCCTGGGTGTAATAAAGTGATTTTAATCCTGACGATCTGCACCTGTTTAAGTACAATATGTTACAGGAAGGAAATGGGGAACAGAATAAGGAAATTTGAAGGTGAAATAAACTCACAATCAATCATTTTCATTTGATCGTGAAAATTCAGAGATAGAGACATATAATTTGATATGATTAAAATGTCTTCAAAGAAAAGTTCCTTTCATTTGAATTACAACACGATTAGTGAAATAGCAAGATGGGCAGATTGTGAATAAACGCTGGGTTTGAAGAAGTGTCTCTTTTTTTGTTAAATTGATGAAAATTACAGAGTATCACACATCAGCTAAACTTGCATAAGGCTGTGTCTCACGAACTTGTGCCAATGCCAACGTCTCTGGCCGGGTGGCATCTCTGACCGGGTGGCATCTCTGACCATGTGCCATCTCTGACCGGGTGCCATATCTGACTGCGTACCATCTCTGACTGGGTGCCATCTCTGACAGGGTGCCATCTCTGACTGGGTGTCATCTCTGACCGGTCTGAATAAAAACGGGTTATTTAGTGCAGATGATGATTAAAATGGGCAACTAATTACTACATTAAAGAGTTATAAAATACATTAACCTTTTCTACCAAATTCTGTCTACAGCTGCCCTAAATAAACCGTTTCCATTGGCACAAGTTCGTGAGACACAGCCATAAATTTAACCCATAAACTTTATTCCGCCACCAAAGCTATCTCAGACAAACCTTCAAAACATGATTGATAATGATGGGAAAATGTAGAAAAATATAAAAACAAAATCCTAATTTTTATATAAAATTCCTATTCACTTCAATGCAACCCTGAGTAAAATCAAACAACCGCGAAGTCAATCCATCACCCGGACAGTGGAAGTAAAGTTTTGCACCTGCTTCGAGGCTAGCCTCACAATGGGAGTGAGGTGTTACGTATAGCCCGGGCCCTGGTTTTCTGAGTAGTCTATTGAATATCTGTGAGATTGTTCCGCCCGATTCCCCCGGCCATATGATGAGTGGTGTAGGGTGGTGAGGGGAGGTGAGGGGTGTGATGGAGGGTGGTCAGCGGCCGCGGCAGTTGTGGTTTGGGATTGTTGGAGGGCAAGGTTTGTTGGGTAAATGCGTGATGAGGCGAAGATTCTGTGAAATATACACAGTCGATTTGAACTGGAATGATACCATGCATGTATGTGTGTAAATCATCAATCAATATGTGATTATGAAACGGAGATACGTGGAAGATCCGTGCCATGTATTCGGTGTAATATATGTTAGTTTCAAATGGGACTTCAACTTTTTGGAAGGGCAGGGCTGGATCACAACATTTCCCAAAGGGCAGAAGGGGGGGGGGGGGGGCTGGGGGGAAGAACAACTTGGAAAACCCCTCTTTTGGGCTATCAAATGAAGGAATATTTAGAAATATCCCTATTTTGAAGAGCTAGGTGTTTTTTGTGTGTGGGTTACTCAGTATAGGAATGGGTACCAACTGCCGTAAAGACTCCGAAGAGCTGTCGCTGTGCGCGCTTCGAAGCAAGAAAAAAAGGGGGCTGTCAATTATACAAAGGTAAAAAATTAGGGGCTGTCAATAACTGGAAAGTACTGAATCAGGGGGTGTTACAATTGATATAGAAATGATGAACCCTTGCAGCTCATACATGACTTGAGTAATCTATATAATTCCAAAATAACCTCATATTAAATGGAAAAGGCCTCTTAACAGTGGGCTGTCATCTGACTTCTTAGAAAATAGGGGGCCTTAAAAATAATACACATTTTCAAGGGGCTGTCAAGTGACCAAATAGGGGGGGGGGCTGTAGTTTCGCAGCATCAAAGAGTGCATGCACTTCTGCGTGTTGCCCACACGACATCTTTGATCCTTCATCCCAGCATACTAAGTACTAAGTATTCTAATCCTGTCTCGACTTTGGAATTCAATGACCAACCATTATAACCAGAAGGTGTAGTTAAAGCTTATTAAATGCCCTAAACTCGATGGTATGGATGACAAAGGGAGGCAGTGATCACTGGACCCTGCTCCCCAAACACATGTTACCTATACCCCGGCCACACGCCTCCCACCCTACACACCTCCCCTCTCATAATCCTCATTATCGTTAACTCTCTAAGGGCCACATACTACTTTAATGTGCTACTACCATTGTTGACATGATGCATTAATGCAGCACTGGTTAGTCTACTTATCATGGTTGCATTCATGTATCGCTCCGATCCTTTGGGAGTGTATCAATCCTGCATGCGGTCGGCATGATGCATGAATGCAGCCCTGGTGAGTTAGGGCATCATGACAACAAGGGCACATTAAAGCACCATGCGGCCCTTAAAGGGTTAACGCCGTCCCCCGGGGCAGGTGTAATGACAAGACGGTCCGCTAGGGGCGTGGTGGTCGCGGTAACAGATGTCCGGGGAATCTTCAGCATGTTTCACGCGTGGACACACAGATTCAAAGGTTAACCCTGTAAGGACGGCATCATGCCCTTGGTCGTCATGATGCATGAATGCAGCCCTGGCGAGTAACTCGCCAGTGCTGCATTCAAGCATCATGCCGACCCTACGGGATTGAGTCAATCCCAAAGGGTCGGCATGATGCACCAGCGCTGCATTACTGCATCATGAGCATGAGTGCATCATGGGTAGGAGTGCATCATGCTGGCGTTAAAGGGCTACCCTGAACCTGTTGATGCGGCGGGATGCGGCACATGTGGATGCTGCGTTATGTAAGGCTGTATCATGGAGGGTCGTCATGTACAGGGGCATGTGGAGAAAGGAGGGGTCATTTTCATTTTATTTTTTGATTTTTTGATTTCATTTCATTTTTAGATTTTTATTTTATTTTTAGATTTTTTGATCTCATTTCATTTTTAGATTTTTATTTTATTTTTAGATTTTTAGATTTCATTTTATTTTAAGGTTTTTATTCTATTTTTAGATTTTAGAATTTTATTTTGCTTTTAGATTTTGAAAGGTTTCTATCGAGTTTGAGTTTGGATTTTTTATTTGGCCATAATAAATCACAACCGTGGGGCGTTTCTAAATTAAGCCAAGATATATATACAAGTTACTACGTAATCACATTTAAATGTCAATGATTGTTCCTCATGATGTGTGTCCATGTTATCTTACATTTATCTCTACCTAGGAAATTAGGGGATGGCGGTAGAGAGAAAACAATGGTACATTTGTAGGTTCAGCCATTGCTGCCCATTGCAGCATAGCACATTTTTAACAGCAATGTTCTTCTATCTTTTTTTCCAGTCGCCCCCCCCCCCCAATCACGAGAGGGTTCAAAATAATTTTCCCCGGCCAACCAGATGGGTTCAAAGATTTCCCTACCGACCACTAATATCTCTATATTAACACGTTGAGTGTTCGCCAAAAGGGGTGAAACATTGTTGGGCCACTCCCCTCCAAAAGGGGACCGAATACTGTTGCCATGCATCCCCTCGTTGTTAAAAAGTGACTACTCCCTTTGCTGTATATATCTACACTTTATATGCGCATAATTAGGTTTATGGTTATGCGTGGGGAAAGGATTTTATTAATATAAGATTCTCTGATTATGTGGGGGGTGAAGATTTATGAATACATAATTTTCTGCATAATTCGTCATGTGACAGATTGGGACTATGTGATAGAGCCATGCGTAGATGCACCTATATGCGGATGTTATATGGAGTCAATTTGCTCAAAATATTTTACAGGAATAAAATCTGCATGGTAAATTGTATAGGTTGCATCTTATTGCAATCTGCGTAATTCCACATTTATAGCAATGGCAATATTTACCTAGCCAGATATATATTTGATCATCTAAATATGCTTCTTGACTGATACATGATAAAAACAAAATGACACCCTAGTACATGATTAAGCCACTAAAGGTCTACACTTGAATACATTTGTATCCCCAATTTCACTTGAACATATACCGAGCATTCTGACTAAGATAGGAGGTTCCAGTGACAAAGTAGAAACAAATTGAACACAAGTAAAATGCCAATTTTTTGCTTGCTCAGCAAAAAAGACCCCCCCCCCCATAGGGTACCAAGGGGGTAATTGCTAATGGGTTCCTGGTTAGCCAATTAGGGTAACCCCGTACCTGGTAACTGCTACCGTGTGCACAATTTTCACATTTCTGTTGCTGTTTTCTGTTTGATAAAAAGCTCCTCCCCCATCAGTGGTTATTCCCGTGCAGGTATTGTCGGCCAACATCCACAGTTGTATGACCTTCAGCAGTCTGCCAGGAACACCCCCCAGCACACCTTAACCATTTAAGGATGGTATTATGCCTTAATGCATCATGCCCTTGGTCGTCATGATGCATGAATGCAGCCCTGGCGAGTAACTCACCAGTGCTGCATTCATGCATCATGCCGACCACCCTATGGTGCTGAGACACTTCTGATGGTTGGCATGATGCACTAACGAAGTACCGGCGACAAATGTCATCTTTTTACGACATGTGTCCTTAAAGGGTTAACTTTTATGGCCAAATAATGATAATAAAAATACAGTATAAATGCCCCTTTCACCGCAAGCTGCTTTCATTCAACCCCTTCATTTTCCATTCTATGGCTATTGAAACAAATCTCACTTACCATCTAAAGTTAGTGAAAAATAAATAAAATCCATAAAACTAAACAACACTTTGAAACACTTTCTATACGATAGGGGCCATACTATAGGGGTTATTGGGGGTCGGGAGGGGGTGTGGATGTTAATGGTAAAAAAACAGCTGCTTTTCACCTATAGTGATTAGGGCCAGAAAGATACTTTAATAACTTATTCCCATTTGCCATTGTGATGAATGCATGAATGCAGCCCTGGTGAGTCCACTCACATGATGCTGATCCCACTGGGTTGATACACTCCCAAGTGGTCGGCATGATGCATGAATGCACCATGGTGAGGTACTAACCAGGGCTGCATTCATGCATCATGAAGATCAATTAGAGCACTATGCGGCCCTTAAAGGGTTAACACCCGAAAGGTGTGTGAGCCTCACTTTCATCTGGCATTGCGCAATGGTTTATGGTGAGAAGCATGAGTGGAGCGGATTGTGCGCAGGACAAAAGTCGGCTGCTCGTTTGAAATGTCGTCTGCTTGTTTGGAAGTCGTCTGCTGTCGGAGGGAGGGTGTTGGAGGAGACACCTCCGTGTTTGTGTCGTCTGGGACGCTGCCACGTGATCATTGTCCACCCCTATACCTGCATGCCCCCTCCCGGGACGCCGCGGTACTACCCCAGGTAGGGGGCAGCTGGGAGATCAAAGGCAGACGACAAAATCTGTTACCTGCGTCCCTCCCGCGTTCCTGCTAGTAATCGGCAGGTCGCGCCTGCGCCACGCGACCAATGCAGGTCCCCTATGTCCCCCCTAATAACCCCCTCCCCGACACAGTACTCGCTAATGAGTGAGCGCACCCCAACTCCCCCATTGTCGCCCACCGGCCCGCTAGCACCCTGTACCTTTTTGTGGCGTGAGATGAAAGGGCCGGGAACATTAGGGGGGATACATGGTCCATAGGGAACGTGGTAAAATAGGTGGTGTTTTAAGGGGTAGGTCTGTGGTATACAAGAGGGTTGCCGCCCCTCCCCTTACCACCCCCTCCCATCCTGATACAGGGTCTGTGATCTTGGGTCGGGGGCGGGGGTCATTAGGCTACTTAGTGGGGGGACCCAGAGCAGACGACAATTGGACGCCTCTTGAAGACAGTCCTCAGTCTCCGCAGTCAAGGAGACGGACGCTGTTATAGTATGGGACGCTGCTTTTTGTAACTTACCTCATGAACCCTTTAAGGGCAGCAGAGTGATTTAGTGTGCCTTATCCTTTGTCGTCATGATGCATGAATGCAGCCTGGAGAGTAGCCGGGGGAGTGGCTCGCATTCCTGCATCATGCTGGCCTTATACGGATTGATACACTCCTGAAAGATCGGCATGATGCACCAACGCAATGCTGCATCAGCATGACAAAATGTACATGAAGCTTTTATAGGCATTAAGGCATCATGCCATCCTTAAAGGGTTAACATGATAATATAAGGGGTGGAGGGTGTAGAGGAGATGATGTTAGTGGTGTATTAGGAGGACCATACAGTAAATAACGATAAGTATCAGTCCTGATGGCAGTGATAAAGTACACTTACTCTAAAATGGCGCTGGTAGAAAGGGGACTTATTTTGGTGTGTTTTGATACAGAGGCACCACATAGTACCACATAGCTATAGGAGGTTTAAAGGCTGCTTTAATCGAATCTTTTTTTTCTCATTGTGGTACCAACACATGGTCCGATCATTAGGGTAGGTGGGATGTGTTTTTCTTTTTCAATCTTGAAAGTAACAGGAATTGCCCCACAAATGGCAATACATGTATCGACTTCCAAATATCAATCAGACGTGTTGTTTGTCTATCTTGGCAAAATATGTCTCCAAAATAAATAAACAGCACCATATTTACTGAAGGGATGGGACAGAGAATTTTCAAGAATTTTAACATTACATACCAAGATTTATATAATGTCCTCCAAATATTGAAAACAAACAACTATATGGTCGGTTCATCCTTATATCAGGAGGGCCACTGTGTCTTATATAAGCTATACTCGTATATTACAATATTATATGGCGTGGCAGTGGAGTGATTGAATTGGAGTTTGAAATACATCAGACTAGGTTGATGGCTTGGGAAGTTGTGGTACATGTCTATTCATTCCCCAAATGTCTTCTATCTACCTGCCAGCAAATAACATAATCCGATTCAATTTTCAATTTT